>ML416141.1:22416-61620 GCA_005239525.1 Nicotiana knightiana | reverse complement strand
TATGTCACGCCCCAAAATCGAGGGACGCGACCGGCACTCAACCGGGTGACCCCAGTCAAGCGAACCTGATTTGCCTTTCCTACCCAATGCGCTTCCCCGTGTTTATATCATCCATTATTTATGTGAAACAGGGAGATAAGCTTAAAAGTGTGTGATTACCATAATAAATTCAATTTTTTCCTCATTTTACATTATTATACTAGATTTCCCAAGACATACTTAATAGATACAACACTTCCCAATACGGACCACGATTACAAGCAAATATAACCACTACCCAAAAAAAAAAATATATATATATATATATATATACCCACATAGTGTCTACGGAGCCTCTAAGAGTACTAGGAGTTTATACAATACTTGCCGGCAACAAGGCCCCGGTTATACCTTACAATACATAATATACTCAAAAGAAGATGGCATGAACTACACATGGCCCCGAGAGGAAGTGGGGCTCACCAGTACAACTGAGAAAGTATGAGGAGAAAGCACCACTAACGGCGAGCTGAGCAACCTGCTATGGACCCACCTACATCCATATAAAAAGATGTAGCGCCCCCGGCAAAAGGGACGTTAGTACTGTGGAATAGTACTAGTATGTATGAACAAACTTTATCCCAAGTACAATCAAACAATACACAATTAAGAGACAGTAATAGAACCAATCAATCAATGCACGTGGAAAGAAACAGCCAAAATCAACAAGTTTCACAATCTCTCCTTTTTCCCTTTCAACATCACCATATTCAAGAGTTTCCCGGATTTTTCATTTCGATAGTGATAATGATCACATTCCATCCTTATTACCTCGGCCACACTTATTACCTCGGCCACCCTTATTACCTCACATCTCATCAAGCTTATTACTTCGTGTTGTGGCGCGCAACTCGATCCCACCTGACAATCATATTTCATAACAACAATCACAAGAATTATCATTTCAAGGAATCGCAAGTCCACGTCCACCTTTCATATATTTGGGCCCAAGGCACAATAATTCTCCCCAAGTAGTAATTCATATACAAGGCATTGCCATAATTGTTCAACTCATTCACATCATTTCACAATACCCTTTTTCATTACCTATCACGCACGGTTTTCCTTAGCCATTATATACATTCCCACACTTGAGCACATTAACCTTTTTTCATTCATTAACACATACTTTCATATTGATACCCTCGAGCATTTACGAGCTTTGCACATAATAAGATAGGCACATCGGAACACTTTTCACAATCTCATATAGTACGGTAGTATGGCAATCAACTAGGACAATCAGAGAATAGAATCTTACGTATCAACACATTTGAACAATCAATTCACATGTTTTCAAACAAGGTACACATACCGTATGCTCGGACCCAACAAGAGGCTTCTACAAAGGTTAAAGTTAGCCATGCAGACCTCGAATCAGGATTTTTCCTTAATTTCTATCTCAAATCACCGGACCTTCTAGCACATTCAATCTAATTCACAATGATGTACATTTAAACTTAGAATTAGGAACATGAACATGTCTTGAACTCATTTGAGCTTTCTATCAAACACTGGGTGTTCCTTCAGATTAAATAACCCCTTTTTAGTGAAAGGTTACTCCAACCTATTTTCCTTTACTAGATTATGATTAATTGGGTACATGCATGCAAGATTCTTAACCCCATCTTTATGAACTATCCTACCCAGGTTTCATTTTAACAAAAAATTGGAAATTAAGGTTAATGAGGTAGAAGCTTACCTCTTAGAGTGAAGAAATTTGTGTCCTACTTGATTAGTTCCAAGCTTGAGTGATGAAGGAAGACCAATTTGATGAAGTTGGGACTTTCTCTCTCTAGAATCCACTCTTTCCTCTCTCTAATATATCATAAAATGATTAAAAATTGAAGGGGAGGGGTGGTTTAATGAACTGGGGTCGGGTTTTAAAAAATTAGAAAAATAGGGCCCGACACAAGAATGCGGTCAGGAATGCAATTGCATTCCTGACATGCGGTCCGCAGAATCGACCGCATAATGGCCCTCGAGACGGGCCAAAATTCAAAAACACTGCCCAGGTATGCGACCATTGTGCGGTCCGCATACACGTTATGCGATCGCATGATGCATCGCATAACTTCCCTCCCAAAATCAAAGGCAATAATGCGATAGATATGCGGTCCGCAAAACTGAAATGCGATCGCACATTGGACCACATAGTTGACCTCAAATGGGGTAGTGATCTGCCCGTGTATGCGACCATTATGCGGTCCGCATATACGTTATGTGATTGCATAGTGCGTCGCATAACACCTACTTTCTGGAAAATTTTATCTTTAAGTCTCGGGGTACTTTTTACTCAATTTAGGTCCGTTTTAAAAATTTCCATGATAAAAACAACTCGGGGACTCATTCGAGCGTTATTTTAAAACGAGAAAATTTTTAGCCGGAATGGTATGCACAAGATTTGTTTGGGTTAACCCACTGAGAAGGGTTCTCAGGGGTGGCAGCAGGGATATGTGTGACATAACCAGCATCTTTGAGCTTCTCATACAACTGGTCAATGGACTCGGCTATGGCGGTGTATAACTTTGGAGGGCGGCGATCAAAATTGGGACGAGGTCTAGGGAAGTTTTGGTGTGCAGGGGGTGATTGATAATGGGATGGCTGGGAATTATAAGTGTGGCAGACAGGAGCGGGTTGTGAATATCTGGGCGAAGCAGGTTGATATGTGGGTGGTGGATCTTGGTAAGAAGGTGGTGGAGCTTGGTAATTTTGTGAGGGTGCTTGGTAATCCGGGTTTGGATGGTATGTGAGTGGAGGTGTTGGATAGGTTTGGTATTTGAGTGGGTACTTGGCTCTTTGTGCAACCATTACAGTTCCCATGTATCTCTTCTTAGATACACCACCGTACTATAGAGCCTTGTTAGTGGCTTGCAAGGCTTCAAAATTTGTAACCATACTGCTTTTAATACCTTCTTCAATCCGCTCACCCAATTTGATGATGTCAGAAAACTTATGGCCTTCAACCATCATTAACCGTTCATAATACTGCGGGTCCTGAGCCTGGACAAAGAGCTTGTTCATATGTTTTTCCTCTAGAGCAGGTCTAACTTTAGCGGCTTCGGGCCTCCAGCGAGTAGCATACTCGCGAAAGGTTTCTGTAGGTTTCTTCTTCAAATTTTGAATGTAGAACACATCTGGTGCGTTCTCTGTGTTGAATCTAAACCTGTCCATAAAATCAGACGCCATGCTTACCCAGTTTGACCATTTCTTGGGGTCTTGGCTGATGTACCAAGATAGTGCGTCTCCCTTCAAACTCCTCATGAACAACTTCATGCGGATTCTTTCATCCTTTTCCACGCCAACCAATTTGTCGCAATAGGTTCTCAGATAGACTCTCGGATCACCAGTATCATCAAACATTTCAAACTTTGGAGGTTTGTACCCCTCGGGCAGTTCGACATCAGGTTGGATACAAAGGTCTTCATAATTCAACCCTTCAATCCCCTTGGTTCCTTCAACACCCTGGACTCGGCTGGTCAGTTTCCTAAGCTCTTCAGCCAGGTTCCTGATAAGTAAATTCTTTTCGTTAGACTCGGACGCCTGTGGGATAGGCGGAGTAGAGTGGGTCACGGTTTCCACATAGATGGGATTGTTATAGGTGTGGAAATGGTCCTTTGTGGGGTTTTGAGGTTCTGGTATGAGTAGTGGAGTGTTATTTGAGGTGTGGAAAGCATTGCACTGCATCGGGAGAGTTTGGTTCTTTGGGGGAGTGGCGTGATGGTGAGGTGCGGGATGATTTTGTTGTCTTGGGATATTTTGTGGAGGTACGGGTTTTTGAGCATATGGAAGGTTGACGTCGGGGACGTTGAGGGAAAATGACAAATTGGACAGATTCCGGACTTGATTGAGTTCTTCGTGAAACTTCAGCAATTTCTGTTCAAGTGGTGACATGTTCTCATGCAGGACCTAAATACCTCGACCATCAGTGGCCTCTACCCGTTCAATCATATTCTCCTTTTTGGTGCCGCTGGACTCTTCCATCTTACTTTTGCCTTTGTATTTGCTTAAGAGGACTAGGAGGAGGAGTAGGTGGAGGGCCCTTGGATCTGATGCGATAGGCTGATGATGCCAGAATGCACGAACTAACCTTTAGGGAGGGGAGTAAAAAATAAAAACAAAAGTAACCAAGCCAGTGAGGATTATGAAAAGAAATATTGCGGTATTTAAAGACATAATGCGGAAATGTAAAGCGCGTCCTAAGTTGGGAAAATCTTTGTGCCCGAGGTAGGCCTAGCGATAAATTGTTTTGGATAACTCAAAATGCTAAATGCCTCATTTTATTGATAAGAAAAATAGACAAATCCCAAACGATAGACGAAAAATAAAAGTCACTAATGGTCGTTGGCCTTTATTACATTGATAGAAAAATAAAGACACTTCTATCTACTTGGTCCTAGAAGGACCTTACCCAGACTCGGCATTCTTTTTTTCCTTATACAGTTTTCCCAGCTCGCGAAGTCCCAACAACAGGTAGGTTCTGGCTAGGTATCCTCCTGCAGCTCCCTCAGCCTTTTGACAATCTTCAACTCTTTTGATGAACTTTTCTTCCAGCTCGATTATACCTCGTTCCAAGTATCCCAACCTCTTGTTGGCGTTGATAGCCATGTCTTTCCATTCCTCGATCAGTTTTTTATTGAACTCATGTATCTTGTAGTGGTCATCCTCACTTTCCCGGATCATTTTGCGCAATTGGTTGTATTTGACTTGTGCCTCGGCCCTTTCATCTATAACTTTGTGACCTCGAACGTACCTCGGCTTGCTCTGACCACCCAGATACCTGTCTGGCTCGATGGTTTCTTTCTCAAGTATAACCTTGCAGTGGCACAGGTGCTGAGCTTGGCACTTGTGAGGACTGTGTCATTATTTTGAAAGTCAGCTCGAAGATGGCTCATCTTCTCGACCCTAGGGATGACTTTCTTCCTTACTGCTTGCCTCATAACTCGAAGAGGGACGTAAGGGTATGTCCCCCTTAGACCAATCAGTATCAGAAATGATGCGTCTCGGGATCGAATGATGAACTCATCCGTCAAAAGCCATTCAAACATCCATTGAACCTGCTCTTCAGTCAAGTTATCAAAAAGCTCAACCATCCCTCAGCATTTTCAGGCTGAGTGAACATGTTAGGGATATAATTCATTCGCTTTGGGTGATGGAAAGCGATGTGGTCATCCCACATTATGCGGTGAATGTCTTGTCGATATTCGCCTTTTTGGAGATTTTTCATGAGCCAGAGTTAAAGTAATAAATTGAAACCTTCGAAATTCTTTGCTCCTTGTTGACACCTTTCTAAGGCCTGATATATGTCTGCAACGATCATGGGCACAATGCTAAAATCTTTCCCATTTACCCCTTCCATTATGGTCTTAGTTACTATGGCTAGCCTGGTATGGATCCTTTCCTTCTTCATCGGGAACACGATAAAACCCAAAAAGCAAACCATAAACACGAACACTCGGCGACGGACGTGTCCCGAGGAGGTGATAGAAAACTCATCATGGTAGGTAGGTATGATTTGTTGTAGCCATACCTTTCATACAAGTATTCAAAAGGAATATACGAATCCTCCAAACATACCAATTTCGCATCCTTTTTCAGACCCATCATTTTGAGGAAACTTTTGCTTGTGCGGTTCTCGGGCATCAACAACCCCGGAGTTTCCCATACTAGATTAGTCAGCCCTCCTATCTCTTCTATCAAAGGCTCCATTTCGATGTTCCCAAAGCGGAACACGGACCTTTCACGATCCCAGAACAGGGTAGCAGCCTCTATTATCATTTTGTTAGGCTGGATTTCCAAGAGAGATGGTATATTACCCAAGCGTTTCCTGACGATAGCTTTGTCGCTAGAGTGCAGATCCTCCCACCAACTCAACAATTTTGGATGGATGTTGGAGACCATGCCGAATCTGGGGACTTCGTGCCTCATTTTTTCTATAAAGAAAATAAGGTTAGGCCCTTACCCCCACCGGACTCAACTATTTATCGTCAATAATTAGCAGGAAGCATTTAGTTATCCAAATAAATGCACAAAACGTGAGGGCGTCCGTTTGGGTTTAGGGAAACCCGGTGGACTTTTGGATAAGTCTATCTTAAAAACTATCATGCGGACGACACTTTAGCTTGACTAGGTTTGACCATGATGCATGCAATGGTGCAACAGAGTAAGGTTTCTTTGGGGTTTTAGACCGGTACCCTTGAGCGGACAACTCAAGGGGGAAGGCATGGAACCGTCGACTGCACCGCTGATCGACTAGTTTTACCGCAAATAAGTCTTTCCAAATTTAGTGGGTGATAATATAGGAAGGGCACAACCACTCATCAACCGTTGCTATAGTACTTTGTTTGGCACGAGTGGAGTATGAATGTTGAGCATGATTTATGCAATAATAAGTATTAAAACAAGTTGTCATGTATTTTCACGTTAAGGAAAGCGGTAAAAATGGTAGTAATGTCAGTTTCGTTTTTGAAGAAAAGTTAATACCCGAAGTAAACAACTAATTGCATGTAAAGGGAATAGGAAAGGGTGAAAGTATTTAAAATAAAGGCACAAATTCATGAAACAATTTGAAATGGTAAAAGCCTGGATATCCCTAGCAGAGTCACCATGCTGTCACGCCCCCTTTTTTCCTTGCGGAGATCGGGTTTAAGACATTGGTTGGGACAACTCGTTCCTTTTGGGAAAGGGGTTTACATATTTTGAAGAGCCGTTAACTAACAATTTTAACGGTGCGCTAGGACACCTAAGGGGTTCAATTATAACTACGTTGCTAACCAGAGATTTGGGTAAGGGCTTGAAATTATCCTAAGGGTAAGGTTTTAGGGAGACCCTCAAGTTTTAAAGGTAAAATTCTAAGGCGACAGATAACAAAACAAGTAGGTCTGCAGATAAAAGAAAACACAGAAAATAGATAAAGGCTCAAATATTCCTCCACACACAGTACACATAAGCAACATGTCTCATACACAATTAAGGTCCATATTAATTCAGAATCCTAAAGCATGGTATCTAGGTGATAACCCAAAGACGGATTATTGCATAACTCAGAGAGGAAGTCTTAATCATGCTTGCCTACTGGTTTTAAGCATGCTGACAGTTAAACATGATCACAAAGACAGTTTTGATTTTATCTTCTTTTTTTAAAGTTAATTACCTAAGTGTTGGATAACATGCAACAGTTATTCAGATTTGTTAATGACTCTAGGTTGTTTATAGCTAATAATATGCGATTCTAGGTGTGAAGATGTACAAAGACTAATTACCAGTTGCTGAGAATAGGGGACTGTTCTGTGTTTAGACTAAATGCAGTTAAATAGATATGATCCTATAGTATGATATCTAATGCAGCATGATGCGTAATAACTTAAACAGGATTTCTAAATGCACATAGAACCATAGCATTATGCACAGTTTCAAGAATAACATAGGTGACAGATTTTAATCATTGTTTACCTAAAACAGGATCTCTACGTGCATAGCATGATGAGACATGATTACAACTTATTTATCCTAAGACAGTACTTCTAGTGAAATTTCAGAACATGGGCAAAATCACGTAATAGCAATTTATTTTACTGTTTATCCTATATGCAGGATTTCTAAGTGTAGATGAGATGCTGAATACACATACATCCTAAGTAGAATGATATCTAATGCATGGCATGGTGCACCTAAACATGGCTGCTATTGCGCATAGAGAGATAATAAAACTAGAAACATGGTCTATACCCTTAATTATACTACATCATGCATATCACCTACCCATTTTTCACTATCCGACCCCAGAGTTGCTTACAATTAATTAGTACAAACCATTGAATACGAATTACACAACTGAAATAGAAGGAAAATAAGAAGTTAACTATAGGGAGCCTACAAAATGGACTCAAGTCTCCAGGACCTCTATGCCAGGTATTATTTCACAACCTTCTCATAATTCGCGTGTGTCAGAGTTCCCTAAGGACCTCAAGGGCTCCCGGGCAGTGCTCACACCCAGATTTCATAGCCAAAATAGAGTAAGTGCAGTGTGGAATGGCCAACCTCTGTGTGTCAAAGTTAAGAGGGAGCTCAAGAGTCCCAAGGAAATGCTCACACAAAAGGGGCAGAACCTAGATTTCTAAGAGTATATGTGAGAGTGCTTTTTTATTTCTTAAAAGGGTTTAAGTAAGAAAATAGTTTTGGGAAAGGGTAAGTATGAAAACAGTTTTGAAGAGGGAAATTTGATTGGAATAGAAGTTCAATATCACACAAAGGACCAGGGATAGTCCAACAATCACAAACAGGGGTAATGGGATTTGAGGGACAAATACAGAGTATGTGAGGGAAAACATGTAGCAGGCAGACACACATATAGGCATGCAATCAGAAGCTCCTAAGGGTTCAGAGGATTAGGGGTACAACAAAGTACTAGGTTAGATTAACACCAAAACAACTAAGACTATGATTAAACTAATGTACCAGTTATAGGCATGGAGATTCACGTAAGAAGCAGGTGCTAAGTATACAGAAACATGCTGGTCATAAAAAAGTAAAGCCTAACTTAACATGTGAATGGAGTTCAGGATCCTAGATACATGTTGAATAATAATTAAAAGCAAATTAGAAACATATTGAATTACAACAGTAATAGAAACATGTTGGTTTAAGGACTGAAATCTAAATTAGAACATACCAGTAAAGTGAAGAAAGAAGTAACACAAACAGGAAGTAAGGGATGCACAATAGTTAGCCTTGGCTTGCAGCCGGCTAACTTAGAATAGCAGTAACTAGCAAAAAAGAGAGAGAGAGAGAGAGAGAGAGAGAGAGAGTAGAAAGTATTTTTAATTGTGAGAGAGTGATTTGAACAGATCAATTCGTGTGTGTGTACCATGGAATGAATAGAGTATATATATATATAGTTTGAAACAAGGTGAAAATAAGGTAATAATTAGACTGCCCAGTAATTATGGAACTCAAAGAATCAATTAGTTGCAAAATCAGTACTAGTACTCCCCTAATTAAGGGAGTTAAATTTCAAACGGTCGGAACAGGTAACAAGTAAGGAAAGGAATCGTGTATAACAAATAAGGAAAGATTTTGAACATAGTAAGCACATAGTAGGAAATTGGGGTCAGGTTCATAAGGTTTTAATTAAACACTACTGTAAGAATCAATTGATAGTAAAATCAGTCATGTAATAAGGCAAGAAGTAACTAAAGGTCGTAAAAAATATTATCACAGGAAATCAATTAAAGGAAATCAATCACATGAAATTAGTGTTACTCAAAGGAAAATACCACAATTTTAAGGAAATACTCGAAAATCAGGCAATCAGTATTACTCAAAGAAAAATACTCAAAAATCAGTAAAGAGTATGGTGTAAAATCATTAAAGCACTAATCATACTTATTCAGAGATTCAAAAATGGTAAAACTATACTGGAGTAACACATATTAAGCAAAAATCAGAAACCCTAATCACGAAATTAGGGATACACATAAGAAAATAACAGATAATTAAAGGAATTCATAGATAATCATAGTCTAGGCAGAGGCGACAAAGAATCAGAAACCCTAATCACGAAATTAGGGATACACATAAGAAAATAACAGATAATTAAAGGAATTCATAGATAATCATAGTCTAGGCAGAGGCGACAAAGAATCAGAAACCCTAATCAGTAATTATAGAGGAAAAAATCACAAAAACACATAGAGCATACACGCAAGCAAGGTAGTCATGCTAGAACAGGTAAACAAAGTTGCAAAATAAACTCAGATTCGCATATTGAACCCAGAAATTTGGTGCTTTTTTATCAAAATGAATCAAACAAAAATAGAACGGCTCAAATAATGCTTAAACATAATAAAATCACAAAAAATAATACTAAGAAACTAGAGGAAGAACTTTTTTAAAAAGAATCTTGAAACCCTAGTTTTGAGAAATGAAGAGTCGTTTCAGAAATCAAGAAGATCTTTGAGGAAAACATGAAAAAACGTCAGAATACATATAGATCTGTGACAGATCTAAAATGATCGGGAGGTTTAAAGTTAGGGTTTCCAATGAGAGCCCAGAAAGGAGAAAAGAATAACTCGATCTGCTTGTTTTAACCGGAAAGTGTAAAGATTTTACTCGGACGACCATGGGTAGCCGAAAATATGGCATGAGACTGGAGATGGTGAGTGGACTGCCTCTGGTTCACTTGAAGGCCTCAAAACAGTGACACACGTTCAAGGGGGGAGCCATAAGGCTGGTAGGTGGTTGAATCGTCATAGATTCCGGCAGGGCGATGGTCCGAGAAGGGCCAGGTCTACTAGAGGGAGTTTAAGGGATGAGAGAGAGTTGAGAGAGTTGAGAGATACAACTCAAAAGTGAGAGGGAGAGAATGAGATACGGGAGGGGGGGTAGTCTTAGGTAATTATGGTAATAGGGATCTGGACCGTTGATTTGAATTAATCAACGGTTCAAATTGAGTGAGGGATTGGGCCGGGTAGGATTTTAGGTTTGGGCTGGTTTATTAGATTAATTTAATCAGGTGGGTTTGGGTTTAATTGGGGCTAGAATTTAAATAAAATATGGCTAGCTGTTAAATACTCAATTAAAATGTTAAATGCTTAATTAAAATAACTAATAATCAGAATAATGAAATTGGTGATTAAGAAATAAAATTAAAATGGTTAATCAGTATTAAAAAAACATAAATGACCAATATTGGATAGAAATAGCATAAAAATATATGGTTGGGCTATAACTGCAAAATCATTGCAATAATAGCCAAAAGGTGCCAATTTGACCGATTGTGAAATAATTTGATCTTACCAAGGCCAAAAATAATGTATTAAGTTAATAGATGTCTTTGAAATCATTTGTAATGCAATTTACAATTAATTATTAGAGATAAAAATACTGGATAAATTAGAAATAAAATTATAAAAATATGAGAAAATTATGGAAAAATACCAATTGTTATGGAACTTGATTTTGAAGGTATATATGCAAATTTAAAAAAAAATTGAGGAAAAAATGGGTATCAACACCTTGTTGTATGAACTGTGATTTTATTCTTGCCTTATTTGTTTACTTCGCTAAGTGCTATATAAACTTCATTCTGATTTTCTTTCAAAACACGAACACATTCAGAAAGAAACACATACACACAAAAACTCTTGCTCTTATTCAAACCTATGTTACTTGTGCTTGCTACACTGTCTAGCCGGCTGAAAGCCAAGGCAAGACTATTGGGTTTTGCATCCTTTTACCTTCTTGTTTGCTATTTTAACTGGTATGTCTCCCCTCTTATTGTCATTCATTATTCTATGAAGTTTAAACCTATGTGTTTTCTTGTCTATTATTTTACTTCTGCGTAGTTAAGTCTATGCCTTTCCTGTGTATTGATTTCAATTAACATGACTACTTCTGTCTTTCCTATTTGGTTGATTCTAATTAGCAATAACTACTTCTGTGTAGTTAAATTTCTGTCTTTCCTGTTTGTTGATCAGTATAACTACTTCTGTGTAGTTGAATTCCTGTCTTTCTTGTTTATTGATCCTAATCAGCATGTTTATCTCTGTCATTAGGTCCTATTTAGTATGTTATGTAATTTGTCTGTCAACTTGCCTTTGCCTGCTTTATGTCTCTCTGTTAACTAGCTTGCCTCAACTTTCATGAAATTGTCTTGCCCAGCATGTCAATATGACTCTAGCATGTTCTTATTTGATCCAGAATACTAATCCACTTGTTTCTCAACTAGCATACTTTCACTCGTCTTGTTTCATGTATTCCTGATTAAGGACTTCTATGTTCCCAATCCCTGCTACCCTTCTCTGTATGGTTGTCTGTTTATTATTCTGATCCTAGTATGCTATATGCTCACCTAGTGATAAACTAAGCCAAATCTAGGCAATATGAAACTCTGCTTCAAATAATCATGATCCTATTTTTGATTGCTGAAAATCTTTGTTTGAACTCAGAGTGCTGCAATGACTCTGCTTACTCCTATTTTTACTCCTGAACTGTTTTCTTAAAACTGTTCCTATATAATATTTTCAAATCCTACTCTTAGAATATCTAGGATCCTTCCCCTCCAGTGTGAGCACTGCCTAGGAGTCTCAGAGTCCATGAGACTCCTCCAAACTCTGACACACCGAGGCTGACTTTTCCACACTTGTTCACAAAACTGTGTCTTTGAAAGGGTTTCTGGTGTGAGCATTGCTCGGGGTCCCTGAGGCCCTTGGGAAATTTGACGCACCAGAAGACCATTTGTTATACTATGAGATATGGAATACTTTAGACTTGGTTGAAGGCTTGGCTTCCAGGTTTACTGTTCGGCCTATTCAGGCTCCCCATAGCATAGTAATTTCATTATGTAATTCATTTATATCCGGCCTGTAATAATTCTTGTATAAATAGATTTTGGGGGTTATTAGTAAAACTGGGAGGGACTTTAATACATATAACTTTATGGAGGTCAGGTAGAAATCATGCCCATAGGATTGTTATGATTATCTATATGCATTAAAAACCATGTCTATAGGACTTGTCTCATTCTTTGAAATCCTGCATTACACTATTTGCATTAGAAGTCTTGCTTCTAGGTTATTCACCAACTCTGCAATCATGTTCTCAAACCATCATGTGTGCATTAGAAATCATGTCCCTAGGAATTCCCTTGTTGAATTTTCTTGAAAATGGGCTAACAACTTTATTCGCCTAGATATCATGCCTATAGGAAGAACATATAAAATCACTTTCATCACTTAATCGTCGTGCCCATAAGGAATAAGTACGAAAACAGTATGACACTTAGATATCATGTTTGTAGAGATAAAAAAAATGTAAAACCAATTTATGTGTCCTGAAGTATTGCTTGTGATCATTTTCAGTGCATAGACAACATGTCTATAGGGTCTAAACAGATAAAATTTGCCTGTTATAAATCAATCGCTAGTTTCTTATTAGGATCTGATTAACTCTTAGATACTATGTTTATAGGATCCTGCCCCGTTATCACCTAGGCATACTTGTAGGTTGATTAATGTTCTGAAGTTTAAAACTGTGTTTTTTTACTACTTACAAACTGCCCAGATTCAATAAGTCATAAAATCAGTAGGCAAACTAATTAGGTAATCACTGCCTCGTCTTAATAAGAATACTGCATATTCTGCTTGTACTCACTAGATATCCTGCTATTGGACTTTAAATCTTTTGAAACTGTTGTTTGAGGCGTGCAATTGTTTGTTTACTTGTGGAGGTAAATCTGATCCCCTTTAATGGTTTCTTATGTGATAGTCCAATTTTCTTTTGTTTGACGCCTAGTTTTCTCCTTTTAAGCACCATAGGTGAGTCTAGAACCGTCTTAATAGAGGCCCTAATCACCTCCAGGGACATAGGCAAGGGACGGGTAATGCACACATATGATACGTACTCGATACTACAAGATCGCTTAGATAATAATTAAGGGGAGGGTAATTGGGTAGTAAAAGATATGATGACCTGTGCGCTAATGCTACACGTAACACCTCTATTTGAGTAAAGTTTACCGAGTATTATACATAAGTGATCCTATAGGCTAATAAACTTAGGACCCCTTTATTCCCGTTTTTTTAAATAATCCTTTATTTGTTCAAGTTTCTTTATGACTAATTCACTTAAATTGACTTTGGCCGGGATCCACCGTTGTGGACCTCGAGGGGTGCCTAACATCTTCCTCTCAAGGTAATTTTGAGCCCTTACCCAATCTCTGGTAATGTAAACCGGTTTATGAGTTATTTGATTTAGGTACCCTAATTCACCTTAATCCGTTAGGTGGCGACTCTTCAAATTCCATCCCAAAAGGAAATGAGTTGTCCCAGAATGTCGAAACCCCGATTTCGTAAGGATAAAGGGGAGCACGACAACACCCTGGTAATTTCTATTTTTCTAAATATAATTCAAGTTAAATGTGTTCTTGTGGATCCAGGTAGCTCGTCAAACATAATCAGGTCGAAGGTCGTAGAGCAGCTCGGACTGCTGGATCAAATTGTACATGCATCTCGAGTCCTAAACGGCTTCAACGTGGCTAGTGAAACAACAAAGGGAGAGATAATCCTGTAAGTGAATGTAGCCGGGACCATCCAGGACACAAAATTTCATGTTATTGAAGGTGACATGAGGTACAATGCACTGCTCGGGAAGACATGGATCCATAACGTGAGGGCGGTACCATCGACCCTTCACCAAACGATGAAGTTTCCAACAAAAGATGGTGTAAAAACTGTTTACGGGGAGCAACACGCAGCAAAAGGAATGTTTACAGTTCATGATTTGACAACAGCACCTCCGACTTTAGAAAAATTGAGCATCAAAGAAAGCAGTTGGCTAAATAGCAATCACCGTCCCCAGCGCCGATCGAGCCCGAGGAACAGGTAATCGAGGACGAGGAAGAGGATTTCCTTATCCCTCGAGCTTTCGTCATTCCCGAGGAATCAGATGCAACAAAGTCAACTGTCGAGGAGCTGGAGCAAGTGATATTGATCGAGCATTTGCCCGAACGGAAGGTATACCTAGGAACGGGATTAACCCCCGAACTCAGGAACATACTCATTCAATTCCTTATCAATTACATAGATTATTTTTCTTGGTCCCATTTAGACATGACAGGGATCCCACTGGAGATAGAAACACATCGGCTAAGTCTCGACCCCAGGTTTAAACTGGTGAAGCAAAAGAGAAGGCCCCAGTCTGAGGTAAAACAGGAATTCATAAAGGATGAGGTAACTAAACTTATCAAAGTAGGGTCCATTAGGGAAGTGAAATACCCTGAATGGTTAGCCAATATGGTCGTAGTTCCTAAAAAGGGAAACAAACTTAGAATGTGCGTAGATTACAAGGATTTGAACAAGGCATGCCCTAAGGACTCTTTTCCACTGCCTAACATCGATTGTATGATCGACGCCACGGCTGGCCACGAGATCCTTACCTTTCTCGATGCCTACTCTGGGTACAATCAAATTCAAATGAACCCGGAGGACCAAGAAAAGACCTAATCTATCACCAAGTATGGAACATATTGTTACAATGTAATGCCCTCCGGGCTAAAACATGCGGGAGCTACATACCAACGCCTAGTTAATAAAATGTTCGAGCAACAGATAGGTAAATCAATGGAAGTTCGCATTGACGACATGCTAGTTAATTCCCTGCACGCAGAGGACCATTTGACTCATTTGCAGACAACGTTCGAGGTTTTGAGAAAATAAAATACTCAACCCCGAGAAATGCGCTTTCGGAGTCGGCTCGGGCAAGTTCCTAGGTTTCATGGTGTCAAATAGGGGGATCGATATCAACCCCGATAAAATTAAAATCATCGAAGAGATCACTGTCGTGAACAGTGTGAAAGTCATATAACGGCTAACCAAACGGATAGCTGCTTTGGTCCGATTTATCTCGAGGTCGTCAGATCGAAGTCATGGGTTCTTCTCCTTGCTCAAAAAGAAGAATGATTTTGCATGGACTGCGGAATGTCATCAAGTGTTGGAGGAATTAAAGAGATACCTATCGAGCCCACCTCTGTTTCACACTCACAAGGCGGATGAGGTACTATACGTATACTTGGCTATGTCCAAGGTAGAAGTAAGTGGCGTGCTAGTTCGAGAAGAGCAAGGTATACAATTTCTTGTTTATTATGTAAGTATAACCTTAGGAGATGATGAAACCAGGTATCCGCATTTAGAGAAGTTAGCACTTACATTAATAAGTGCATCTAGAAAATTGAAGTCATATTTCCAATGTCACCCCATATGTGTGTTAACTACTTATCCACTTCGAACTCGGTGGTTACGATATTGAATATCAACCTCGAACGACTATCAAGTCTCAAATTCTAGCAGACTTTGTGGCTAACTTCATACCTACCCTTGTACCCGAAGTAGAAAAGGAACTTCTACTAAAGTCGGGTACATCATCAGGGGTATGAACACTCTTCACAGGCGGTGCCTCGAACGTGAAAGGGTCCGGGCTCGACATTGTTTTGAGACCACCTACGGGTAGCGCTATTAGACAATCTATCAAAACTTCTAGGTTAACTAACAATGAGGCCAAGTATGAGGCCATGATTGTAGGTATCGAATTAACAAAAGCCTGGAAGCAGAGGTCATCGGGGCCAAGTGTGACTCTTTGTTGGTGGTGAACCAAGTAAACAAAAGCTTCGAGGTTTGAGAAGATAGAATGCAAAGGTACTTATACAAGTTACATGTGACATTGCACCGCTTCAAGGAGTGGATCTTGGACCATATACCTCGGGACCAAAACAGTGAGGCCGACGCACTTGCGAATTTGGGTTCATCAGTCGAAGAAGATGATGTTATCCCGGGGACTATTGTCTAGTTGTCGAGGTCTGTGGTCGAGGAAGGTCATGCTGATATAAACTCTACAAGTTTGACTTGGGATTGGAGGAATAAATATGTTGAGTATTTGAAGCACGGAAAGCTCCCTCCAGACCCTAAAGAGTCGAGAGCGCCCCTACGAGCTAAAGCAGCACGATTCACACTAGATGAGAACGGAACGTTGTACAAGAGGACCTTCAATGGACCATTGGAAGCATGCTTAGGACCGGGGCACACCGATTACGTTTTACGAGAAATCCACGAAGGCACTTGTGGGAACCACTCCAACGCTGACTCTTTGATTCACAAAATTATTAGAGCAGGGTATTACTGGGATAGCATGGAGAAATACACTAAGGAGTTTGTTCGAAAATGCGACAAATGCCAAAGGTTTGCACCGATGATCCATCAGCCCGGTGAACAACTCCATCCAGTCCTATCCCCATGGCCATTCATGAAATGAGGGATGGACATCATTGGTCCCCTTCCAATGGCACCAGGTAAAGCTAAACTCATTTTGTTTATGACTGACTACTTTTCCAAATGGGTGGAAGCGCAGGCCTTCGAGAAAGTAAGAGAAAAAGAAGTTATAGACTTCATATGGGATCACATTGTGTGTCATTTCGGGATACCCACCGAAATCGTATGCGATAGCGGGAAGCAATTCGTCGGCAACAAGGTAACGAATTTCCTCGAAGAACACAAAATAAAGAGATCTTATCAACACCCAAGCACAAACGGCCAGGCCGAGTCCACGGACAAGACTATTATTCAAAATTTGAAGAAAAGGTTGAGTGGCGCTAAGGGGAAATGGAGAGATCTTTTACCCGATGTACTTTGGGAATATCGAACGACATCAAAGTCCAGAACGGGAGCAAATCCGTTCTCTTTGGTGTGTGGTTATGAAGCATTGATTCCAATCGAGGTCGGGGAACCTAGCATCAAGTTTCAGCATGCAACCGAAGAATCAAATCACGACGCTATGAACACTAGTCTTGAACTATTGGATGAAAAACGAGAAGTTGCGCTAGTTCGAATGGTCACGCAAAAGCAAAGGATTGAAAGGTATTATAACAGGAGGGCCAACCTTCGTCACTTCGGAGTCGGGGACTTAGTTCTAAGGAAAGTCAACCTCAATACTCGAGACCCAACTAAAGGGAAATCAGGCCTAAATTGGGAAGGACCATATCGAGTCATCGAAGTCATCGAAAAAGGATCTTACAAACTTAGCACGATGGAAGGCGAACAATTGCCAAACAATTGAAATGTATCACTGCTCAAATGATATTATTGCTAACGTGTGATCTTCTCCTTTTTCCATTTGTATTCAAGAATAACTCATTGCAGGTGTTCGATCGAAGACATTGAGACACCCTTCCACGCGAAGACCTTAGGTTTTAAAGCATGCGTTGCACTATTTTTTCCTTAGATCGGGTTTTATCCCAAATGGGTTTTTCTGAAGAGATTTTTAACGAGGCAACAACTATGTTCTACCTAAGGGGAATTCAACAGTATCCAAGGCTTCTTTTCAATCAACCTCGAATACTGGGGGGCATCACCCTCGGGGACTAACATTTCAAGGAAAGTACTTCGCGCCTAAGAGGGTCTCCACAGGAAAACTTTGTAATGGGCCAAACGATCAAAGGAACCGTGTCCATATAGAATAACAGATCCTCGACGGCAAAACATGTACGAGTTATTTAAAGAAGCATCCTTTCTATATTAAACACTTTGTGTCTTGAAGAAATTTGCTACTGTACGACCTCCATACTTATGATTCTATATGAGAAAAGGCTCAAGATCCAAAACACAAATACACCTCGGCTACTCGGGGACTTTCATTGTCAGTCAACACATTCTAGTTATATAAACTCGAACTCGTAAGACCTTAAAGAGGCATCCCTCGACGTAAAGGCCAAGGCCATCAAACTCGGGGACTAACATTTTGAACAAGTTCGAAATGCTATCGGCAAACAAGTCCAAGAGACATGCTCGAAGGCTACGACCATATTAAATACTACGATCATATGAAAAGGCTACAGTTGAAATAACGCGGTTCGGAGACGTCCGACTTCCGCTATGAACTAAAGGCTTCAAATACTTTGAAAAAACCGGTTAAATAAAGGCTACCCTTAGAAAAATAATCAAATGGCTTCGATAAAATAAGCCCTCGAGAAAACCTCAAGAGGTATCAAAACTACTTACACACAAACTTATGCTAAGGCATTAAAAATAAAAGGGGGTCCCGATCGACACTAAACCCTCAAAAAACCCAATGGGTAAAAGATGCGTGCCAAGGCATAAACATAAACAAATTTCACTAAGTCTTTTTATCCAAAAAGGGGAAATAAATATCCATCTCTTAGAGGCCATAACAACCCGACTTAAAAGAGCCTAAGGGCCGATACACTAAGGGCTCGAGACTTTGTTCTCACCCCATCCAAACCCAAGCGTTTGATTACCCCGAGCCCAAACAAATATTTTTATGCCTCGAAGACCTGTCATTCAACACAAAAGGGTATATGCCCCGAAGGTTCGAACCTTATTCGAACCCGACCACGGCAACTTCAAAGAAACCATCCGAGACAGAATCTCGAATACACCATTCGAAGAATAAGATTATTGCAGAAAATTGTAAAGCAAGAAATATTGAGAAGGCATTCAAAGAAATTTCTTCTTTTATATATTCAAGAAAGTGATATGTACAAGGGTTCAAAAAAAGAGAAAATACAAAAGGGAAAGAAAAAATTCCTATCTACACCTTGGGAGCAGCTCCTCGTTCGGGAGCAAATTCTCCTTCGAAAACGGCTTGTCCCTCGGGGGAAGCTTCTTCATCTGGAGTGGGTTCTACTTCAGGCCCCTCTTCATTATCGGATCCGCCTTGGACGCCTTCACCATCGTCATCATCATCGGAAAAGGAGATGAGAAACCTAGAATCGGCTACATCCGTTTTTGCTTGGGCAATCTCTTCAGTGAGGTCAAAGCCTCTAGAGTGAATCTACTTAAGGGTATCTCTCTGAGATTGGAACCTGGCCAAGTCATTGCTTCGCCTTTCCCGATCGGTAGCTTCCCTCAACTCCGTTTGAGTAGCCTCGGTGTCCCTCAAATACACGACAACAGTTTTATCAGTCGTGATCTGTGTCTTCTTGACCTTGGCACTGGCTTCAGCAGCCTCGGCCTCGGTCTTGTCAAGTTTGGCCTCGAGCTCGGCGATCTTTTCGGCTTAGGCCGAACTTCTCTCTTTGGCATTCCTGAACTGAGCCTCGGCCGCTGCCAGTTTGGTTTGTGCATCTTCCTTTACCGCAACAAGGCGGTCCATCTTTTCCTTCCATTGGTTGCACTCGGCATTAACCCGATCAACCTCTCCTAGAAGTTTCCCATTATCTCCACCTTCTGCTGCAGCTGAGACATCGAAGTATTAGCTTCCACAGTGGGGACGAGAAGGCCGTACTCTTTCAAAACTACAGTTACCTGCTGGTCCAGCTCGGCCTCATATTCTCGAGCCTTGGTCAATTCTTCCCAAAGACCTTCGAGATACTCCTCATTTTGACCACAAAGGAACCTCAGGGTCTTTCCTTCGCCTAAAGCCTTATTCAGCTCAGCCTTGCACTGGCTCAGATCGGCCTTGAACTTAGCAAAATCCTACAAAGAAAAGGAGCTGCCAGATAAAGTAAGGCGGGAAAAAGGAAATTGTAATGTTATGAAATCAAATCTTACCTTAGAGAAAATATGATGAGCCTCTTCGAAGATGGAAGATGCGTCGATGAGGTCGACATCATCGACCCCAGTAAAATAACACTGGAAAGGATCATCTTCACAAGGGACTCCGCCCAAGTCAGGTTTTCCCAAGGCCCGAGCATCCCTCATGGATTCCTCTGAGTAAGTCGGCAACAACGGAGAATGACCCATTATCACGGCCCCATACAGGTCGCTCGAGGTGCTCTGTTCAGTCATGGAGATCTTGGAATCCATTTTCTTTGGTGTGCTCATCGAAGGCCGAGGAATAACCGTAACCTCGGGTAATTCGGGGGCTTTTCCTTTTCCTTCCTTCGAGGTTTCCTCTCCTCGTGGCAGGGTCTTCGGCTCGGAGGGTTTAATGTCCTTGATCGAATTTTTGGCTCGGGCCACCAACGTCGAATCCTCGACCTTATCATTTTCATCATCCATGAACTGGTGGACCGAGTTTATGTCCACATAAATGACGTTCTTCCTGCGTCTCCGAGCATGCCCCGCTTTATCTTGAGGGTCTTCGGGCTTCGAAGCCCTTTTTCTCTTATTGTCCTTCTTCAACTTTGGAATTGTGGACTCCATCTTTTCCCCAGTAGGGGCCAGCCTCATTTCAGATAAATCTCCAATGCTTGCATAAATAAAAACTAAGTATCAGAAAGGAAGTGTTTCAGATAAAGAAGAAAGTATCGGGATTTTACCGTGGTGTTTGGCTTCCCATTTGCCCTTCGGCAAATCACGCCATTTGTGTTTGTCGTACGAGGAGGTCACAACTAGTTTTCGGAACCAGTATTCAAGATCGGGGATTGCATGAGGCATCCAAGGGACTGCTGCAAATAAAGAAAAGAACATTATGCAAGGTATAATGAAAACGCAGGAAATTGCTAAGGAAACGGGCTCTACTTAAAGTCGAAGTTCCATTTTTCGTGAAACGACAGTTGCTCCCCGGGGATAATATCGCTGGTCCTCACTCGAATGAACCGGCTCATCCAACCTCGATCTTTGTCCTCATCATTGCTGGCAAAGAAAGATTTGGTCGACTGGCGTTGGAGCTTGATCAACCCTAAAAAACGTTTAGGCCAGTATAAACGGATGAGGTGGCTGAGGGGGAACTCGAGCCCCTCAGCCTTGCTGGTGAAGTATCGAAGCATTGTCACTATCCTCTAGAAAGACGGGTGGATTTGGCCGAGGGTAACTTGGTACGTATTGAAAAAATCGATCACGATTGGATCGAGGGGCCCAACGTGAAGGGGTAAGTGTACACACTTAAAAACCCCTCCACGAGGGTAGTAATGTTCTTTTCACGAGTGGGGATCTGTACCACGACCCCATCCCCCCAGCCACAGTCCTTTCTCACAGCTGCGAGGTGTTTCTTTGATATCGAACCGATGTACCTCGACACGTGCTCACATCGGCCAGGGGAATCGGGAGGAAATTTTTATGGAGAAGTCTTTTTTTAAGGTACAACCACCGGGAACGATCTCGTGGAGGACCGGCAGACGGGAAGAAGAGGAGGAAGTTCCCTCTTTTTGAGTAACAATTTTAGAGGTTTTAGCCATTGATTCCAGTTGAAAGAAGCGAAAAGAAATAAGATTTGACAATTTTTAGCGTTAAAGGGGCGGAAGAACTGGTGGCGGAAGAGAAGGAGATAGAGAGAAGAAGAGATCAGAGGAGTTGTAAAGTGGAGGTAAAAGTTCTTAATGAGAAGAGGAACCCTATCTTTATAGAAGAGTGGTGACGTTTCGGCGGTACTAGTGGCCGACCACCACTGTCAAGCATTAATGTTTTGGGAAAATGTACCAACGGGACGTTTCAATCACTTTGAACGCTTACGTCACGAGGATGATGTCATTACCAGGGGCTCCAAAAATTCGAGGCTCAAAACGTTTCTTATTGTTTTATTCTAAGAAACGCGGGGACTATCTGTATACGGTCGAAATCAAGTACACTCGATTTCATAGGTTCGAGGGATCGCCCCGAGCCCGAGTTCGAAATGGATCAAGTAAGCTCCGTAGATCGAGCTCGAGCCTGATGACGCAGTGCAACGCTCGAGGACCAAAGCGCACAATACTGGGACCGAGTATAGCCTACCTCAAGATAATGCCGTTATGGATTTGTAACAGGATGGGCGAGATTCCTGCAATGGCACAAAGATCAAGGTGTAAATTCCGGAACGAATTTGTATGAATTCGTACTAGGCGGCCAGACAGTTGTACAAATTAGATTTCTTTCTAGAATGGAAATGTACCTTATATAGGACTCCCCTATTATATAAAGGGGAGCCCATTCATTTGTAAAGATCATCAATCATTGGCAAAGAATATACACACTTACTCTTTTAGCTCATTTCTCACCAGAATTGTTCCTTAGCTTTATTATACTTTCTTTACCTTACTGTTCATATTAGTACACCTCGAGGTCACATTAGCTCGAGATCGAGACTTGCTCCTACACTGGTTTGATCTAACTTGTTCACTTAACTTATTCATTTATATTATTGTTTATCAATTAGTATCGACTAAATCATGTATCTTTAAGACCACAATATAAATTTAATTGTTACTCAGATTTCAGGGTAAACAATAATACTTGAATTCTAGTATAATATACTGGAGATTGCATATTATGCTGGACCGGTATATTATACTAGAACTTCAGTGTATTATACTAGAACTCCAGTATAATATATCGGTCCAGCATAATATGCAATCTCCAGTATATTATGCTGGAACTTTCCGCGTGTTGGAGTTCCAACATAATATGTTGGAAGTTCATACACAGGTGCACCAATCTCCAATATATTATGCTGCGTCGGTTCGTGTTGCAGCAAAACAATGACTTTTTTTAATGACTTTACAAATGCTTGATATTTTCTAATTACCAGTCCAAAAACTGGCTAGCCCGTAATATTTTTACGAATATTTTTTTCAGCCTAAATAGTTGACAGTAAAAAAAAGGTTGGAACCAAACTAAAGGATATAATAACTATTTGAAGTCTAAAGAACATATTGTTGTATATGAAATATATGTGAACATGTCTTCTTGATCAAACCCTGTATGGCTGCTAATAAACAGCCCCGTATGGCTGATATATATATATATATATATATTGTATGGTGATTTATTAAGTTATCGCTTGTGATATGATTCTTCAGAACACGTATTAGCAAGCAGTGGCAGATTCAGAATTTTAAGTTTATGAGTTTTTGTAATGATCTCAAGTTAATATACAACAAAATCTTATCAATGAATAGGGATCCAAACTAATTAAATATTTTTATATATTAATTGAATTTTTTAGTACAAGTCTAGGCAAAAGTGACTGAGCTCGTGTGAACTTATAACCTTTGCACTAAATCCGCCCAGTTAGCAAGTGTATATTTGTTAATTAATATCTTGTGTTAGGAAGCACAATTAAATGAGTCGAAGATTTTCTCAGTCACATGAATCTTATTAAAATGAAGGCAAATTAAAGCGTGTTTAGTCATCATTATTCAAACAGCTTAGCTGTGTTTTTAATCTCTTTTTCCAATTATTCCACGTACTGAACAATACAGCTTATATAAAGCTGGTAACAATCTTCTCCCAATTTGTCGGTGTAGTGCTGTTGGATAAAAATGGGATGAAAATAGTAGAATAATCCCAAAATCAATGCTTTATGAATATTAGCTATATATAAAATATATTTTGCAGAAAAAAAAAAGAAGAAGAAGTGATTTTCCATTTAAATTGTTCCACTATAATTGAGATAAAGTTAAGTATAACTGGTCCAGACTCCACTAAAATAAAATGAAA
Organism: Nicotiana knightiana; assembly: GCA_005239525.1. Taxonomy (NCBI): domain Eukaryota; kingdom Viridiplantae; phylum Streptophyta; class Magnoliopsida; order Solanales; family Solanaceae; genus Nicotiana; species Nicotiana knightiana. Next base: position 37,720 of record ML416141.1, on the reverse strand, counting down.
AAAAGCTACATAAGTACAACTTTCATTCAAAAGAAAAAAGGGAAGAATAATTTAAAAATGTAGAAACCTAAAAAAGAGCTTTTGCTCAAATATTTCTCCTAAATTTTGAAGTAAAACGAAGTTAATTAAGAATAAAAAGAACTATGGACGTACGTAGGAATGATTCTCTATCTAAAATATCTCATATACAGTTTGATAATTTAATCTAATTAAGCTCTCTTAAAACCATTGTGCAATGGTGAATTTGGACTTAGTTCCTTTCTATGCTTATTATGATTCTTATGGTGTTGTTTTTGGTGATGAGGACTAATACTACTACTTTCTTTCTTCAATTCCTTTTGGCCATCTTCTCCTTGAATATCTTTTTCACTAACTTCATTGCTTTCAGCTCGAGCTGTGTATACAAATGTTACTATTGACGAACTATCATCGTAGTTCGTCAATGGTTCTAGGGTTTTCACCACTGTGGTCATGTCCGGTCTAGCCTTTGGCCTGTGACTTAGACATTGATATGCTACTAATGCTGCATTTTGAATTCCTTCTTCTGAGTACATGCCTTCGAGCCTTGGATCCATTATTCTACGTAGTTTTCGAGGGTCTTTTAGTTGTGGTCGTGCCCAATCTACTAAGTTTTGTTCTCTGTGTGGACGATTTTTGTCAACTGATCTTCTACCTGTTAGAAGTTCCAAGAGTACTACTCCGAAACTATAGACATCACTTGCTGATGTCAAATGACCTACACAAGATTTCAATAGAATTAGCATGTGTGACTGTATTAGTGATTAAGAAGTAACATAATTAATTAAGCAATTAAAAGTGCGTTCGATTACATCAGTATAATTTTATTTGTAGTGTAGAATGAAACTATTACCAGTCATAATGTATTCAGGAGCAGCATAGCCGTGTGTACCCATGACACGAGTGGAGACGTGTGTGTCATCTCCTTCTGGACCATCCTTTGCAAGTCCAAAATCTGAGAGTTTGGCAGTGTAATCCTGATGAAGAAAAGATAAATAAAATTTATTACATTCAGACATCTTTAATTTATAGTCAGTGGCGGAGCTAAAAAATTTCATGAAGAGGTGTCAAAATATAAATAATTAGATACATCAAAAAGCCAAGGGAAGTCAACGTATCGTAAATACAGATAAAATAAAAAAAATTATCTAGCTATACAATGTAATTTTCCTGTGAACCCCTTGGTTTAATGTGCCTGGCAGCATTTCTATATAACAATTATTCACTATAAAAGTTAAGTTTTTTTCGGAAGCGGTTTATATGTTAGGTTATAATATATGTTACCCTATAGCAGCACTTCACTATAGCAACAAAAAAATATCGAAATAGACGAAGTTGTTATAGAGAGAATTGATTGTAATTAGTCTACAACTATTCTACATGTGATCATACTGGTTAATTAATTAGGGTTTAGCAAGCATGAACTCAGGGGCAAATCTATGGTGTTAGCTACGGGTCCACGTTGACCCTGGTAGTTTTAGTTCAAATATTGTACTTATATATTACGACTGAATATTTATAAATATTGGACTGTCAGTTATTATTTTGCCTCTATAAGAAGCTATAAACTTCAAATATTTCGGGATCCGTCACTTAGTGAATTTTAGCTATGAAATGGAATGTAGAAAAAACGAAAAAGAACTTACTGAATCTAACAAGATGTTTGAAGCCTTGAAATCACGATAAATGACAGGTTTTTTAGCTTCATGTAGGAAAGCTAGACCTTTTGCAGCACCAAGTGCTATTTTCATCCTTGTTGACCAAGGAAGTGATACTGAATATCCTGAAAAAAAATCAATAATAAAATCCATTAGTTCAACAATAACTATATTTTAAAATATTAACTCGCATTCGTTAAACAACGTGAACAATTTTTCTTTTTTATTTTATGATAATTGGTGATATCAATCCACCAATAATTAATGAGATAAAGTAAGATTTGATATGTACAAGACCGATAGTTGCTTTGTAACTAAACTTTAGTTGACCTACTCTTACTCGTCGCCAATTAACATCCGCAATTGGTAAAAGAAAGAAAAAGTATGGTACAACAACCTCAGTCAACGTTCACAAAATTTACATATTATTGACTTTTTTTTATATTATATTTCATTGTTAAATTTTCCGAATTTTATGACCGATTCAATGTGGATTACTGGGTTACAGCTAACGAACAAAATTTTTGTCGTATCGGTTTTGTATAATGCGGTTTATATTTCATGTATAGTTTGCGAGTTATTGCACAGTAAATAGATTATCCAGTGCGCAATGAAAGAGTAGCGGCTGTGAATTTTCCACGAAATTTTCCGAAAAAGCTAAGTAGCAAAATGAAAATAACTCGAACTTCCAAATGCTATAAATATTAAAGAAGTAACAAACTTTTTTTTTAAAGTTGAGTAAATATTAGTAATTAAGTACTTTTAAATTAGCTAGTGGATTAATGATAAAAGAGAACATACTTCTAAAAAGCTGATTTTCCAAGCTGCCTCTGGGCATGTACTCATACACTAGCAATCTGTGTTCTTCTTCACAGCAATATCCAATCAACTTCACTAAATGTGGATGCCTCAATTGACCAAGAAATATCACTTCAGTCTGTTCAAAATAATAAAACACATTTTAACAAAGTTAATAAGTAATATTACCAATCATACGTAGTACAAATATCATTTACCAAAAAAAAAAAAAAATTATATACTATCAGATCACTTAAAAGATAACTACAGTATTATGCACAATACGTACCAACCATTCGCGATGACCTTGTGAGCCATCTAAATCCAGGAGTTTAACAGCTACAGGCTGAGCTTTCAAACCAGGTCTAAGTTTATCATCAATGAAACCCTTATGAACTGGTCCAAACCCTCCTTCACCTATAAAATTACTCGTCGAAAAGTTCTGTGTAATCACTCTCAGTTCTTGAAGATTGAAAGAATGAATATTAGAACCAGCAAGAGAAATTGAAAGATCTGAGGACAAAGTAGAAGTGCTAATATCTGAGACTGGAATCCCATGGAACGAAATTTGTGTTCTAATGACCTTCTCTTTTGGATTTTTCTTCGTATTTTGATCAGGCTTAATACAGCTTGGAACTAAAGATTCCCATGCAATCTTCATCACTGTCATTTGTTATATATAAAGAGAGTTACTTCTCCTCTCTTTATATATATATATAGAAATATGATATATTGGATTGTTCTTGTTGTTCTGAGAGGAGAAGAAAAGAGAACAAGAAATAGGAAACAAATGTGGTTGTTTGGATATGGAAATGGAAATGGTTTGCTAAGGACTTATAAGGAGAAAGCAAAAGGCTAATATTCAAAATGTCCAACTGCTTTAGCTACCTGACACAAAGAAAAAAGACTAGGAATATCTTTATATGTATACAACATGATCTCATGCAATGTTTAATTTTCTCCCATTTATACGTGGATATACCATATAAAATTGTTTTTGACGAGTCCAATTTTATGACAATTTTTTACAAGTGTATAAAGACGTGTAGATAAAGAAAGAATATTAGAAGGACGAATTAAAGTAGTGGAGTATTATTTATGAAGTGGTGGGCAAAATTAAAGGGAGTCATAAGTCTAACATATTTGGTTGAATGGAAAATGACTTGGCTGCCCTCTTATCTTGACTTTTGTTTCTGTTTAAAGGAAGCTTTTGGAAGAAATCTGTTTCCAGACTTTCTACATTTGTTTCCATTTTCCAAACGGCTCCATCCCTAATAAAGTAAAACTTCGGAGGGTTGCGCTTGAGTGATAAGTACTCCTTCATCCTTAATTAAAGGTTTTGGAGTCGAGCTTTGGATATGGACTTGCATTTATTAGAGAACGATTTACCTTAATGTAGGGCTTCCCAGCAAATATGATTTTAGTCGGCTTCATATGGGTACCTGACACCGGGTGAAAGACCAATGACTTAGTTGCCCTATTATCTTGGCTTTTGTTTCTGTAGGACTACTTGTTTTTAGGAAGCTTTTGGAAGAAATCTGTTTCCAGACTTTGTTACATTTGTTTCCATTTTCTAACGGCTCCATCCCTAAAAAGAAACTTGGGAATTGTTTGACTCACCTTTAATTTTCATCCAGAGGTGCAGTGGGATGAATCGAATATACATTTATTCTCAATCAGGCGATTCAATATGAGCCTCGAAAATGGAGTAACTCATAGTAGAATGTGTTTCTCCTTTAATAAGTTTTCACGATACAAATCTTAATTAGTTGGGTCAGTAAACAGGGGCGGAACTAAGTGGGCAGAACGGATTCAATAGAACCCTATTCGTCGAAAAATTACACTTGGTATATAAGGTTAATTTTATTTCATATATATATATATATTAGATGTTGAAAATCTTGCTTCCACCGATGCCACCAGATGCGGAATATCAGATGATTAAACCAAAAAAAAGACTCTCCGTTAATTAGTTTATTTATTTAGTTATCATATATTTTTTGGGCATAAATTCTTCTTAAGCAATTTTCAAATTTGTTTTGAAATTTCAGAGAAATACACAACATACGAATTACTACTAATAAGAAATTCAATGAAATCTCAGACACTCTGCTTTGGCCAATTCTCGTGCGCGTTTCCACGCCCGGGTTCTTTGATTTTTGACGACTTGCCCATCATCCACCAATATTAAAATATGTTATTTAAAATAGCTAATAGGACAAAATCATGTCTTAAAGAAATCTTCAATAGGGTCAAAGAAAAGGATATCATTTTTGGACAAGCATGTCTTAATTATATATCACTTGCTTAGAGTTTGCTAGAACAACATAGGACAGTCCGATGCACTAAATTCCTGTTATGCACGAGGTCCGGGGAAGGGCCGGACCACAAGTGACTATCTTATGTATTCTTATCTTGCATTTCTGCAAGAGACTGTTTTCACGGCTCGAATCCGCGTGAGCTCCTAGTCACATAACAATAATTTTACCAGTTACACCAAGGCTCCATTCAATACAACTTTGCTGGAACGGGCTGTAAAATTATATACAAGTAATCAGTCTTTTTTTTTTTGGTTTCCCATTCGGTGTTCGGTACCCACATTGGAACCCGACTAAGTCCGGATTCGCATCGGGAAGTCTAATATTGGAGTATAAAGCGCTCCCTAACAAAGGCAACTACATACGCATAGACTCAAACCCGAGACCTCTGATTAAAGATGAAGGAGTACTTACCTCTAGTATATATGTGAGAAACACGCATAGAGCCACCGGACTGTAAAATTAAATACAAACCATACCTTCAATCAGGAAATTATTGCTAGAAAAGGGTAATTATTTATTATTAACTCTTATCTTATCGAAAAATATGATTTGACTTGGTAATTACGTTGAAAATAATACAAAAAATTAAATAACTTAAGTAATGTGAGACATTTTAAAACCTTTTCTTTTGGCAATTAAAGAAGTTTTATTAATTACCGAGTAGCTGTACAAAATGAGGGCAAAACAAACTAGTTCCTTTTTAAAAGAGACACGTCTTAATGCAACTCAATGATCAAAAGTCACGATTCAAAAAACCACACGACTATTAATTTTATTTGAAAAAATTATATATACTTGCTTGCCAGCTTGGTATAATTGCCGTTGGTTTTTTATTTATATTTTACTTATTGATATAACTCATAGTCAATAAATAAATTTTTTGTATTTCTTCTAATTAAGATTATTTAAATGGTTGTTAGGCTTGTTAAACATTTTCTCAGCATTCCCTACTTTAATTTCAGTACTTCTAGAAAGATCCAAAAATGCAGTGATTATATTAAGCAAATCATTGTTTATATAATTTATAATTGGAGAAGTTTTATATGAAGAACTGGCTAAAGATTTCGTACCATGAAATACTCTAATTAAAATATTTATCCCCATTTTAATATTTTATTACTCATTTCTTTTTCAAATTATAAAAGTAGTAGTAGGGTATGAGACACGTTTTCTCTCCAATGATTTAGTCAGAGGTCAAAATTAAACTGATCTATCCAAAAGGACTTTTTAAGCAAATGGTAGGTTTGTTAGCACAGTGGTTGATGTTCTAGAAGCTTAACTCATGGACAAATATGTAAAGTTTTTTAATCACATAATTAAACTATTCTAATTAATCCTTATTTATTGGGTTAGTCTTATGTGATATATATTTGTTCAAGATTTTGTATAAGGGAGTATTGATGTTTAGCTTAAAGTGTATATATTTTTATGTATATCGCCTCATATTTTACTTTTGTTTCGTGAGTTTTAGATGTTAAATGTGATGATTTGTATTAACTTGAAGTGTTATTATGTGTAGGAATGATTCGGGATAAATTGGAGGCGAAACGCGCGAAATTAGAGCTAAAACGGACGAAACCGAGAAAATTGCGAAATTGGATGCCACAGGCACACCACCTGTGGCGCTGTGAGCAGTACCTAAATTAGGAGTAGCGCCCTAGTGGGCGCCTGGCACTACCCATGGCACCGATGACGGGAATTTCTCCTAATTTGTTCGGGACTCGGTTAATTCGACCCTAGACCTACCCAACAGGTATAAAAGCAAGTCTAAACTCAATTTTGAAGAGAACATGATTTTTGGAGAGAAACAAAAGAGCAACACACTTGGCAGCACGAATTTGATCAATTCTTCCATACCTTTTCTAGTACTCATTGATTTTATGTTTGAATATATTTTTTTTGATGATTGTATAAACATCTGTGGCGAAGAACCCTATTATTCTAGGGTCACGGGTGAAACATGACTGTTATATTTGAAGATTAATTTGACGAAGTTGATTTTATCATATTGGGTTGTTTATTTAATTTTGTTCTTAATTATTTTACAGAGTAGCTAACAGTGAAATACTATCTACGAATCTAGAGTTGAACTCGAAAGTGGAAATTTTAGATTGCATATAGAATTAAATAGATCAGGTTCTTGAACCCGGGCATCGGGGAACGGATTCGCAATTAGGATAGACATATACCTATTTGCCTTGCTTGGTTGAAATACATGAATTGTAAATGCATTCTTGTTAATCTTAATTTCATAGACATATAGGCATTAAATTAACTTAAATAGGCGAATAAGAACTCGAAAGATTCTTATGAGTACTATCAACCCTGTCAATCAACAATCTAGATAAATCACTTAGTCATTTTAAGCCAAGAATATAACACGATTGTTAGCTAGCCCGTGACCCTGGAATATCCTCTCCTATTGATTATTAGTCGAAATTACTATTTGTGTTGGTTGATTTCCTAGTTAATTCATTAATTGGTATTTTAGATAGTAACTTAGTTAATTATATCTTTTGTGATAAATCTCTTGAATCGATAAATTAATTGAGTTGAATCTATTAAAAGTTAATCATAAATTTTCGTGGGACGGTACTCTACTCACTACTTTATTATTTGATGACCACGCATACTTGCGTGTGTGTGTTTGATCGCAACAAGTATCATATGAATTATTTACAGTGAGTTGCATTCAACATACGATCTATTGCTTATACAATATTGTCTTCCCATTTCACTTCGATCGATTATCTACAAACCCACTATTAACTTACCAAAAACAAGTTTTGGTTTTTCTTATTTTTAATATAAAACGACATTTTAAGTTTTGATAGGTTATTTTACATTAAAACAAGGTAAATTTAATTTAGCCATATATTAGTTCAAAATCAATATTCAAACGTGTGAGAGAACATATGCTTTGATTATCGACGCTTTTAAAGACGGTCCAGCTTTCCATACTGGCTGAGTAGTGTGTTGGGGTTTTTTAAGCATTAATAGCTTAAAATAGAGTGAATGGGAAATAGAGGCAAAAATAAAATATTTGAGGTTCCCTCCTTGATTGTCCCACATGGGAAGAGGAAAAAGTTTTTGATAGGTATATAAGCAATTGCTCTTCTTCTAGCTCATAAAGAGTTGAGAAGAAGGCAAGCTTCACGCCATCATCGTTGCTCGAATTCGGATTTGGATTTTTGGACCAAATTTGTTTGTTAATAGTAAATATTAACAGAAATATTGTTATTAAATATTATTTTAATAATAAAATATTTAATATTAAAATAAATATTAATATTAAATCCATTTCAGTTATCAAATATTCAGTTTTTCGTTTTTGTAACAGAAAATTAACTACCCTTCAATTTTTCCTCTTTATTGTTGAGTTAATAGCCAATTATGTCATGACATTTATTCTATAGCCGTTTTGGAAAAACAGCCATTCTGAAGAGTTGCACCTCTTCAGATTTCAGCCCAACTTTGGCTATAAATACAAGTCTTTCTCTCAGATTTTACATACTAATTTCTGAGTTCTCCTCCTTTCTTCTGCATATTCTTAACTTATTGAAAGCAAAAGTAAGTGTGATTTGCTACCGAACTTTGTGTTCGGTGAAACACTGAGGTTTGAAGTACCACTACACCAGTGTGTAATTTGTTCTATCATGGGAGGAAATACTTGATAACCTTAGGTACTAGGAGGGGATTAAATTCCTTAAGGAAACATTGTGAATTCAATGAGCTCGAATTGATTTTATTATTTCATTTACATTTCTATTTATATTATTTTATTTTCTCAAAATTGGTTTACAAATACAAATTACTAACATAGTGATAGTATCTTATACATTCTAGTTTTTTAATATTATTGAATAGCATGGCCCGAGGTATTCGTTGAATCCAACTTTAAAACCTCAATCCATGTTATTAAACCAATAAATTGTGGTTGTTCCATTTATAATTAGATTAGATATATAATGAACCTATTGCATACTATTTGTTAAGTGTAAAACAAACGAATATTGGGTAGGGTCAGAAGATAGTAGGTAGGACATCATCACAACATAATATTCTTTTGATTAGGTCAGCTTTATTTTCTTGGTTTTTCACCCATTCTTGGCTATTAGTATTGGGACTTGATTATATTTGCGCAGAAAAGATATTAAAAGGTAAAATATTCTTTAATAAAAGTAATTTTATATCTAGAGTTCGAACTCAAAACCTTTAATTAAGAACGAATGAATACTTATAATTTCACCACCACCCTTGTTGTTAGGTCAGAAACTCTTTTGTGCCATGCAAGGGATCATTTGACAAAGGAATGTAACAGGGGATTTCTAATGCAAAAATGGAGTGGTAGGTAGATGAGGACAGTTTTGTAATTTTGAATATCTTAGCCATCACTTTGCAAAAGTCAATGGACATTATTGTTTAGATTTCTTATATACTGTATCAAGTTAATTATTGGTATATGTCATATGTTTCAAAATATTTGTCATATTTCTAGACATTTCAGATTACAAAAAAATTAAGGTGTATAAGCTAATAAAATGGTAGAAGTAGGAAATATGCTTGTTAATGATAAATGTTATAAGTAGCAATTAATTACTCCATAAAATATGTTAATACTATATATATTGGTCGGAAAAACTGACCAATATATAATTAGTTTATAACTAATTTTAAATTATAAAATTGCATGTAACACAATTAATTAGAGTTAAAAACTAAATTGAAAAACTGAAACTTACAGTAGTTTTGATTGCCCCAATGCTAGGTCAAAAAATAAGATGAACAAATACAATCAAACTACAACTACCATACCTTCTCAGTGAAGTTTCACCAAACCTTTAGTCATTAAAATCAAAATTTTAGACAAACTTCTATATTCTATTGACTGCACATTGTTTAGTTTTATTTGGAAAAGTTACGTTGGTCTCTTCATGTCGACTTTTACGAGGTTTCATTTTCATAGTAGTTAGTCATATATAGCTAGAACGAGTTACATATATATATATATATGTATGCAGATTACGCTATTTCTTTTAAGAGTCCATAATCCTTTTGGCTTTTTCACTCATATTTTTTTTCTTCTTTTGTATTTTTTTTGTTTTTAGGTAAACTTCATTTGTTGCTACTGGAGAATAAAAATTCGTCGGGAAAAAGTGAAACATAATTAATTGAAATCTGACCATATCAAGATTTTGTTTTAATTGGGTATCATTTACATATGGAAGAGAAAAAAAATAATAGTTTACTATAAATGACCTAAAAGGAAAGTGCAGACCGGTGCACAAGATATCCCGCAGGGTCAAGAAAGGTCGAATCCAAAAGAATGTGATGTAGTCAGCTACCGTAATGTAAGTATTAGTGAATGTTTTCACGGCTCAAACCCGTACCTTATAGGTCATACAAAAACAATTTTACCGTTACTCTCGCTCTAAACTCCCCTTCGAATGACCTGGATGATAAAAAGCTTATCTCACGTGCATTTTCAAGAAAATCATGCCAATAATATCAATACCATGTTAATCTTAATTCTTAAATAAAGTTGGTGCCACGTGAAATAATCGCTTCTGCTTTTAGTGGAAGTCAGTTCATTAACCAGGAACGCATTGTGAAGCCAGCAAATCCCAATCGGAGATATTCATTTTGGACTTTCCAAATATATATATATATATACACGTGATAGTCATTGTGTATATATATAGAGAAAGTTCCTAAGCCTTATTTTGCCGATCAAAGAGTAACGATCCGTATAAATAATTTCAAAAAAAGACTGTTGTCAATATTATTTGATCTATATATACAGTCAATAATTTTTCGACTTTCACCTCTCCCGTCAGCTGTAATTCCTCCCTTGATAACAATTGATATAAGATGGGACTCAGAATATAAAGGGAAAGGTATTTTGTTTTTTTTGACTCATAATACTGGGAAGGGAGGATTTTTAGAATGTCGACGGCTTACATTTTCATTTGATTTCCTTAAAATTAATATAAGTTTTCTTTGTATGAATATTACAAGTTTAGAAATCTACGTATGTACCCAATAATATTGCCACAAAACTTTTATGATAAATAGTAACGGTTGTAATAAATTAAAATACCAAAATTGCTCCTTTTTTTTTTATCGAATGTTCCCGAAGGGACCAAAAATACATACGTAGATCTCTACGTATATATCCGATAATATTGCCACAATTTTTTTAATGATAAATACTAACGGTTGTAATAAAAGTCCAGAATTGCTCTTTGCTAGCCCCAAAACTCAACACTCTGACGTAGAATTGTTCCAATTTTCTGTAAAATAGAAACTATATTCTTTTTATTCTTAACTAATTAATCCTGTCTATAGTTAGGTAGTCATTTTTCGATTATTTTTTTATTATTGGGAACATAATAAGCGACCAAAGAAAAGTTATTGATCATTTTATATGTTTGTACGTTCCAGAGTTTTTCAACTCTTGGCATAAATTCGTTCCTATATACGTGTTAATACGTGTGCTTGAAGAGGATGTGACGTTCCTAATTCACTACATTAATTTGGTTAATATAAATTAAGCAGAATTAAATTACTAAGCAATTGACCTAATCCATGTTTGAAAGCTGATTCAAATATCTCAATACGCATTATAAATTATTACTGCAGGGGTGGACTTTTTCCTTGAAGTTTGTCTAGGCTTCAAGATATTGACATTTTGACTTCGCATATTTAATTTGTCCAATCCTCAACTTATAGTCCAATGTCAACCTTTCCATTAGACTTCTATTTTTTGGCTTATATATATATATATATATATATATATATATATATATATATATATATATATATATATATATATTCACACTTGGTACGTATTTACGTCAAACCAAATAAGTGAATTTTAGCAGTTAGATAAAATGGTATTGTATTACGTACTTGATCATATCATGGTTAAGTAATAAATATGTATATGTATATGTATATGTAAGACATATCTTATATTTATTGATTTGATATAACTAATTACTGGCAAAGACAAATGTAGCTTACGGCCTACGAGTTCAATTGAATACATGGCGTAGATATATATGTAAACGATCTTCAAAATGTCAATAAATATTATATTCTGAACTCATGATTTTTGCAATGGATTCGGTAATAAAAAAATAAAGATTAAACACGTTAAATTAAAAACTTTGATCCGCATCTGTTAGCTGGTATGGGTAAATGTTTAACGGATTTTTATATTTTCCAACATTTGACTATATATTCTGTATTTCAAAAATAACGACTTAACTACTTGATCAAGTTCAGATCCTTAGGGAATTGATGTTACTATTTTTGACGTAGCAGCATTTAAATGCATGACTTTAGACGTTCTTCAGCATGGGAATGTAATCTTTGGTTTTCTTATAACAAGATATTTTTTCCCTTTTATTTTCATCTTATGATAACAACTTCAACGTCCGTCTACTGCTCTACTTTTCAGTCATTTTAAATGTAAAACTTTGGACATCTATGTTTTAAAAATGATATTATATTACGAAAGCTAAATTTGACCTTTGTATAAACCTAATATAGTTCGATACCATTCTTCTCGTTATTTCACCAAGCAGAAGTTTAATTTCAAACTTAAATTGTATGGTAATCTTTCTTCTTCTTTTTTTCATAGTTGGAATAATACTTTAAAAAATACTGTGCTTCTGATAGCAATTTTTGTATTAAAAAAAATTGTAAGAGTTTTGTTTTTGGGGTTTCGTCTTGCTATTGGATTTTTAATCACGAAGTTGAAACATAATTAACTTTTAGCTTCAATTATATGATTTTGTGTCGTACACAGTGGTGTAGCCAGAAATCTCGCTAAAAGTGTTTTCAAAATTTAAATAAGTCAATAATTTTTGTTGCCGATAAATGGTGTACCAAAATTTCTAAAATTAATCTAAGCAACATTTATTTAACTTTTACACAAATAGTCGGCCAAATTCAATATTTATTTTTTCTAGCCGAATAAATAAATTATACACTAACTATACATGATTATACACGTATTATATATAGATCGTCATATAAATTGACTATTTTTAGTTTATGCTAATTGGATTAATTTTTCAACAATAAAATACTTATAATCGTAAACTATAAGTTTATAAATTAAAATTAACATAAAAAGACAACAATAGAAAATTTACTAATAAAAATAAGCATAAAATTAAAGGAAAGAGAAAGTCGAGTGGGTTTGTAGTCTGTACTCTGCATAAAGCTTTTGTTGAAGAAATTTTTGTACAGCTTGACTTTTAAATTTTATAAAATTTATTTAAGAAATAACTTTTAATTAGATTACTACTTTTAAGATTAGTTATTTGTTTTTATATAGATTTTAAGTTCTAAGAAATGGACAAATAACTTTGAACCCGTGAACAACGTATCATTGTGAACACCTTGGACCGTTGGATTGCTTCAGTGAACTATGCTAAAGGTATTCAAAATATAAAGATAGTCATATAAAGTAGTATTGACTTATATATACAGTGTAATATTTTAGTGAAGGGAGGTCGCTTGACCACCCTTGGCATAGTGTGGCTACGCCACTGGTCGTACATTACTCGTTGTTCATGTTTACCAAAATACTAATATGAAAAGAAGAATAAACTTAAATACATGCCATCCAACCGCTTAAACTAAAAAAAAATTGAACGATATATAATACAATGTATAATTCATATACTACTCTTTATGTCCCAATTTATATGATCCTCTTTCCTTTTTGGTCAGTCTAAAAAAGAATGACATATTTCTTTATTTAGTACCAGTTCAACGTTAATTCTTCTTTTTAGCCTTAATGAAATAATTTATAACCACATGAATTTCTATGATTAGTTTTAAACCTCAAGTTTCGAAATTCTTTCTTTATTTTTTAAACTCGTGCTCAGTCAAATACGTTCACATAATTTGAGATGGAGAGAATACGTGTGTAACTATATATAACTAATATACAATCTATGTATACCGATTAAAAAAATAAACAGTAAATTCGACAGGCTATTTTTGTAAGATCCCATAGGATAAAGTGATAAACACCTGTTGGTAGAAAAAATGAACTATCAGCCCGGCCCAACAAGTTTTTCTATACGGATCAGGTAATTGGACTTCCTTGTTTGGACCATTTGATAAGTCCACACTTCAAAAATAAAGGTACGTGGGAACACCCGATTTTGTAGTCCTGTCACTCAGCGTGAAGCAAAAAGGAATTTTTTTATTCCTATACATTATTTGAAACTTTATTACTCTTAATGTCCATGTTTAGTTAATTATTCGGTATAAATAAGTTTTGCTTACAAAATATATACAATCCACCTTAAAAGGCTCTCAATCCATTATTTGTACATTCAATCAAGGGATGTAGTTACACCCTTTTCCTTTTTTCTCTCCTCTTCTCTTTCCTTATTTTTCTTCCGCCTTAAAATACACTAATCAATTAAAGTTGACGAAAAGTATTTCAGATCAAAATAAAAAGTTCTTCACAAAAATAATGTGCGATTCAAATAGGACAAAGATAATTAATTTGGCTTACTATTTTTTTAGTGCACGTTTGTGTACTGAAAAAGAAACTTGTCATTTGACAATTTATTTTTCTATTTTTTAATAGTGGAAAACATGTGCGGCGAAGGAGAATGGTTCTTCTTCATCCATCGAGATGAGTATTTTCGAGGAAAAATTGGAAAAATTTGGATTGTTGAAAATGAAATAAGTTTTTGGCAGTGCTTCGGAAAAGAATTTCCAATTTATAATTTAGAAGGAGATGTAGTTGGCTTCAAGGTTTATTTGAAGTATTGTTCCTGATCGGCTAAGTAATTGTCAGTTTATTAACATATCTCAGATAATAAATCATCCCAAAATTTATTTAGTTGTCAGTTTGTTAACCTATTATGAATTCGTTTATATGTACACAATTTATTTATGGAAATTTTTTCGTACACTATTCAGTTAAATACAACTAAAATAACATATAACTTAAATACAAATTTTATACAATATATCTTTTGTATATTTTGTATCTGATTTATACATAGTAAAAATAAATTTCATACAACTAATTATATATTATACAATTTATCTACAACTTATATACAACTTTCACACATTATTTCTAACCAGTTAAATACAACTACAATAACATACAACTTAAATACAAATTTTATATAATATGTCTTTTGTATCTGATTTATATATAGTAAAAATAAATTTCATACAACTAATTTTATATTATACAACTTATCTACAACTTTCATACATTATTTCTACCCAGTTATATACAACTACAATATCATACAACTTAACTACAATTTTTATACAAATTTTATACGATATGTCTTTTGTATATTTTGTATATGATTTATACATAGTAAAAATAAATTTCATACAACTAATTATACATTATACAACTTATCTACAATTTATCTACAATTTTCATACATTATTTCTACTCAGTTTTATACAACTACAATATCATACAACTTAAATATAATTTTTATA
>ML416141.1:5406-21076 GCA_005239525.1 Nicotiana knightiana | reverse complement strand
ATATATATATATATATACCAGAATATAGTTTTTCTACAATTTTACTACAATTTCATAAATATAGTGCATACCACGTCTTCTTCTTCTTCTTCTTTTTCTCCGAGTTTCAATCTGAAATTCAGCCAAAATCAAGTCTAATCTTTACCAAAACACCCTCAAAATTGAGATATAAACTCTAAATCATATTCCCATTTGTTTGCAACAACACTCAATCCAAATAAATAATGATTTTTCAAAATTTGAATTTGAATTCAAAGCTTCAAAGCTTTTTAATGGTTGTCAGTTATGGAATTGCTGCTCTCTTTTTCTTTGCTTTACATTACTGAAATTAGGGATTGAGAGATAGAGAGAGACGTAGAGAAAATTCCCAATTGTTTGCCACAACACCCAATTCAAACAAGTAATATTTTTTGAAAATCCAAATTCGAATTTAAAGCTTCAAAGCTTTTTAATGGCTATAAATGGTGGAATTGCTACTCACTTGTGCAAGATACGTGGGGGAGAGGGGGTGGGATGTGGAAAGAGAAACGTGAGGGGGAGTGGGAGTGATTGTATGAATTGATTAATTATCCTTAAATCCTAAAAATGTACATAATTGGTAATTTTGTATATAGGAGGTAATTAAAGCGAACCTTGAGTAGGGAGGGTAATAAAGTTTCCAATAGTGTATAGGTATGTAAAAATCCCAAGCAAAAATGCAGTTAAAATAGCACGGGCTAGTCAATTTTCGAATTGATTATTCAAAAATAGCCAACATTTGCTAAGTCACTGAAAAATAGTCACTATTTTGCTACAACAGATACCGGTCCAACATAATATAATGGAGTTTGTTGCACCTGTGTATGAATGATAAGTGCATTTTACTTGTTTTTTAAACATATAATTTCTTTGAAAAACACAAAAAAACTATCATATTTCTTCCATACTTTTGTCTAAATTATGCAGGAAAGGTTAAAGAAGTATTGGTCCGGGAACGAGAAGATTACCGAGGAAAAATTAGAAAAAGGGACAAGCGAAAGCAGAGTAAAATATGGTGCTAAAGAAAGACATGATCTTCCATGACAAAGGACAACCAACTCACAACCGACTACAACAAACTAGAACTGATCCATAACTAGCCTACAACAGAAGCTCATAACCAAGCATAATAAGGCCACAACCAGCCATGACAAGTTCATATCCAAGAGTGTATTGAAAGGTTTGTCATGACTTGACTATAAAAAGAGGCATCAATCGTGAAAGAAGGGGGAGCGAAAAAAGAAGCTGATCGAAATCAAGTTTTAAGCAGAATGTTGTTTCCTCTCTCTCCCTTCTTTATTTTCTCTTAGTTTTCTTCTTTTAGCCATTATATTGGCTCCGTCTCTAGTCTCGAATAAATTGTAGTATTGAAAATTACTCTAGTTCCTGTTTTTAATTAAATAGGGAAAAATATTCTTCTTGAATATTTCTTTCTATTTTCTTATTTAATGGGCAAGAATATTTCTGTTGTCATTATTAGCTCCAATATGGAGTAACTTTTCTTATGTTGGGAGAATGACAGATCTTAATATTTCTATATAATAATAGATATTATTCTATAAGTTTACATGCTTGAACTAAATTTTATTTCATGTTTATCTGCTTTATTGATATATGTTCATACTTATGTAGTGATATCTATCTACATTATGTTATAATGAATTCTACATTTATTTGTATTCGAGAGAGACAAATATTGTATTAATCTATTATAACAAGTAGGGCAACCGAAAGGGACTTACTAAAAGAGCATTTTTCAGTTCAAGCTTTTATTTCTGGTTCTTTAATATTACTAATTTGATAATTAATTTGTATAACCGAAAGGAGTGCAACTAATTGTTCAACTTAAGTAATAATATATAAGTGTAATCGCGAGAGGCATTTATACATTTGTGAGAAATATAAACTAAAGAATAAATATATCTACTATATAATAGAAATATCAAGTGAAGTCAGGATCCCAACATCCTTTCATATTTGTGAAAAAAAACTATGTCTTCATTTACGCAATTTTAGTTAGCCAACTCACAACTCAACTCTTTATGATTTTCTCAAATAGTAATTAAAGCAAGAAACATATGTAGAATAGATAAACCAATATTTGTGGGTTCGACATATTTTTATACTATTATTTGGCAGGGTACGAGTCAGAATTATATATATACGCTAGACAAAATCTACTACAAATTAATTATTTTACTACTACTTTGAGAATATTTTTTATTGACTGTTGTGCACAAATTTCAGGAAGTGTATGACCCGTTCCTCCTCTAGAAAATAAGTTAAATACGATCCTGAAATTGAAAAATCTCTGCGATTGTTGCGAAAGGAACAAGTTTCACGATCTCAAATTTCTTCAAAAGAAGAAATGGAGAACGAAGAACTAAACAACAACAACCAGCTCCCACCATATCAAGTAGAAGATCAGTTTGATAAAGTGGCACCACGACGTAATAGAATACTAAGAGATTATGCAAGGCCAGATCATTTTGAAGGAGAATCAAGTGTGAGGAGACCACCAATTGCAGCAAATAACTTTGAAATTAGCACAGGCTTGATTCAAACTATTCAACAATCGTGCCAATTTACTGGTGATGCGAGTGAATATCCTCACACCCATCTAATTAATTTTCTTGAATTAGTTGAAACTTTCAGGTATAATGGAGTCACAACAGACGCCATCAGGTTGCGGCTTTTTTTCTTTTTCTTTAAAAGGTGAAGCAAAAATATGGTTGCGAAGTATGCCGAGAGGTTCAATCACTACATGGGACCAAATCAGAAATTTATTAATAAATATTTTTCACCTGCAAAAACAGTTAAAATGAAGCAAGAGATCAATAATTTTGTGCAAACAGACACTGAATCTGTATACCAGGCATGGGAACGATTAAAATCAATGCTAAGAAAATATCCACACCATGGTATCTAAGATCCTCACATTTTATATATTTTTTATCACGGTCTTAAACCCTCTGCTAGAAATGTTATTGATGCAGCATCAGGAGGACCCATAATGAGCAAAACCACTACAGAAGCCATGCAATTGCTCAATGAAATTTCAGAAAATGTTGTTCAATGGACCTTTGACAGAATGATTGTTAAGAAACCAGCAGGAGTTAATCAGGTTGAAGCTTGGAATTCATTAGCGCAACAAATTGCAACTCTGACACAAAAAGTTGAGGCCTTTCAAGTAAATACTCAATCATCATCTCAACATGAGAATTGTGACGTTTGTAGAGGTAGTCATCCCAATCATGAGTGCCAAACTTCAACACAAAATGAAGAACAAGTAAATATTATTGGTTATTGAACCAGTTATCCATTCAGTAGTCCCATGACACAAAAACATCCGGGATTCCAATGGAGTAACCAAAATGGTGCTGAAAATCCTCAAAGATTTTTCAATCAAAAGCAGCAGGAACAGGGACCACCTGGTTTTCAAAATCAAAATAGAGTGCAACAAGATTTCTTAAAATATCAACAACCACCCCAAAGAGCTCATCAGCAAAGCTCGAAGACATGATGTACAAATTCATTAAAGCTACTGATGAGAAAGTTGAAAGTCAAAGTTCATAATCAAGAAATTAGAAATTCAGATGAACCAATTAGCAACCCTCATGTCTGAACAAATAAAAGGTGCTCTACTAAGCAACACCAAAAAAAAATCCAAAGGAACACCTCAAAGACATCTATCTGCGGTCAGGTAAGAATCTTGATGATCCATATGCAGATAGACAAGGAAACCCACAACAATTGGAACAGGTAAATGAAGGTGAGAATAAAAGAGACTCTGAACTTCTAAAAAAAA
Source organism: Nicotiana knightiana (assembly GCA_005239525.1). Classification (NCBI taxonomy): domain Eukaryota; kingdom Viridiplantae; phylum Streptophyta; class Magnoliopsida; order Solanales; family Solanaceae; genus Nicotiana; species Nicotiana knightiana. The sequence continues at coordinate 17,250 of ML416141.1, read as the reverse complement.
AAGATAAAGGAAAAAAGGTACAAGAAAATGAATTGATGACAAACCCTCACTCTATACCCCTCCCTTTTCCCAAAAAAATGAAAAGAGAAAATCTTGACAAACAATTTTCAAAGTTTCTGGATATTTTAAAGCAACTTTACATTAACATACCTTTCACAGAAGCTTTGACACAAATGCCATCATATGCTAAATTTCTCAAAGAAATTTTGTCAAGTAAAAAAAAATTGGAAGAAGATTCAGTGGTTAAGCTTACTGAAAATGTAGTGTTATACTTTAAAATAAGCTTCCACAGAAACTTGGTGATCCAGGAATTTTTACAATTCCTTGTACTGTGGAAGGTGCTCACTTTGAAAAGGCATTATGTGATTCGGGTGCTTCAATAAATCTAATGCCTTTCTCAATTTTCAGGAAATTAGAACTTGGTGAAATGAAAGATACCTGTGTGTCTCTTCAATTAGCTGATCAAAGTACTAAGAGACCCAAAGGAATAATTGAAAATGTCCTCGTTAGAGTAGATAAATTTGTACTCCTAGTATATTTTTATAGTTGTCACGACCCAAAATCCCACACGGGTCGTGATGGCGCCCAACACCGGAGTCAGGCAAGCCAACAGTTGTTTACTAGTGAGATTTTTCTTATTAACATACCAATCCCACATATTTCCCAAAGTTTCAAACTTAGCTCATTTAAATAAAAGCGGAAACATTTACCAATTTAGATACATACAGCCAAAATGATCGTGATCCAATATGTATACAGTCCCAAAATAAGAATCTACTAAGCGCGTGCCAGGAACTAGTGTCACAAGTCAATAGGCGAACTAGTAGAATATACAAAAGATGATACAAGTTGTACTGATGTCTGAAAGGATGTAGACAGAAATAAACAAAAGATAACTCCATAGCACAACTGAGAATCTCCAAGGGAGGAAACTCACTGTGGATTCAGGTCCAGAATATATATGTCAAGCTCCAGTCGGATAACCAGAAACACCAGCCCAGAACCTGTACAATTAAGTACAGAAGTGCAGCATGAGTACATAAATATATATGTACCCAGTGAGTATCCCGCCTAACCTCGAAAAGGTAGTGATGAGAGGTCGACATGACACTCACTAAGGTCCAACAATATAATTTAACAGAATGTAATAAAAACAGTAGGCATGTAAGGACAGTGAAGCAACAACTATATATGTAAGATACTGAAATCCAGGAAGAATACTGAGGATAAATAAAACAATTACCACTTCACCTTTTCCCAAATCTCTGTCAGATCAATTTCATGAAATTTAATAACAAATAAATCATACGCATGCAGGGTAAGGACAACCGGCCGGAGTCATAAGATAGTCACACCCGTGCACTGCCGAGGACCGAACAGCCCGTACCAAAAATGCACCTCTCAACCTCTCTATGCACTGACGAGGATCGATCGTCCCGTCCCAAAAGTGCATCTCTCAACCTCTCTACGCACTGCCGAGGATCGAACGGCCCGTACCAAAAGTGCGTCTCTCAATCTCTCTATGCACTTCCAAGGATCGATCGGCCCGTCCCAAAAGTGCATCTCTCAATCTCTCTAAGCACTGCCGAGGATCGATCGGCCCATCCCAAAAGTGCGTCTCTCATAAGAGTGGGGGAAATCACACTCCGCTCGCGAAATACAAATTGTGAAGCGGTCACATGCACATACATTATTCCTTTTTAAAAGAGAATACTTTCCATGAACAATTTCTTACAAGTTTTTCTCAAATTTCATAACTTCGGGAACGTAAGCAACATGAAATGTTAATTCAGCACGCATGTAGTTCATATCAAGTAAAATACAATGCATGATGTGGGCCTAACTACCCGAACATAATAGTAATAGTCGCTACGTACGGACTCTCGTCACTTTGCACGTACGTAGCCCCCCAAAAATTATCACATATAGCATTTAAATCACCTAGGGGGACAATTCCCCCTTACAAGGTTAGAAAGGAGACTCGCCTCGTGTTGAATCTACCCTTCGGACCAAGGATACGCCCGAATCTCCAAAATCTACACCCGAGGACTCGCAACTAGCCAAATACGGTATAATGACATTAATGCATGCTCAAAGTAGGGAAATTATCCTAAATTTTCAATAATTCAACATTCTTGAGAAATTCCCAAAATCCAACCCCGGGCCCGCATGCTCGGATTCCAATAATTCTCGAAGGGAACACTCACCCAAAGCCTAAGGATCATTAATATACGATTCTTACTTGATTTCATAGCAAATTCACGAGAAAATTCTCAAATTATCACAAGCTCTAGGCTACTACCCAATTCTTGATTTTCACTAATTTAGGTAGTTAATTAAGCTCGAAAACCATGCATGAAGCTAAGATTAGAGTAGATTTTACTTACCTTAAATGACCAGGTCGATAGCCCCTCAACAATGGTGGGAATAATCCCAAGGAAGAAGAAGAAGATGAGAAAATGTGTTAAGACCCGTGTATAAAAACACACTGTCTGGACAGTGTTTTCGCACTTGCGGCTCGAGGACCGCACCTGCGGTCTCGCACCTGCGGAAATGGACTGGGGAGCCTTGGCCCGCACCTGCGGCTCCGCTCCTGCGGAACTTTGTCCGCACCTGCTAGAATTGGCCAGACCACTGGGGGTCGCACCTGCGATGCTGGGGACCGCAGGAGCGGTCCCGTACCTGCGACTGGGCAACCGCACCTGCGGTCACACCAGGTGCACCAGCAGCTATTTTAGCTGGTTTTGAGCCTCGTTAGGNGAACACCCAAAACAACGCTAAAACTCAAAATCACACCTCAAAACCCCAAGAACCAAACTTAGGAACTTTAAGTTTTCTAGACTTCGCTAACAACGCGCCGAATCGACCTATACAACTCGGAATGACACCAAATTTTGTAGGCAAGTCATAATTAACATAACAGAACTATTCCTGATCTCGGAATTCCGTTACAACCTCGATAACACAAAAATACGTCCCAAACCAAAATAGAAACTTAAGGAACTTCTTATTTCAATATTGGACGCTGAAATGCCCCCGGGTCATCAGAAACCCATTTCGAACATACGCCCAGTTCAAAAATCATCACACGAAGCTACCGGAACCGAGGAAACTCGATTCCGAGGTCGTTTACCCAAAATGTTGACCGAAGTCAAACTTGGCCTTAAAGGCCAACCTTAAGGAACCAATTGTTCCTATAGCACTCAAAAAACCTCCGAATCCCGGACCACCAGTCCCCACAAGTCATAAATCATAAAAAACCGCTATGGGAAGTTTCATTTAGGGGAACAGGGTCCGATAACGCAAAATGACCGGTCGGGTCGTTACATTCTCTACCTCTTAAACAAACGTTCGTCCTCGAACGGGTCTAGAATCATACCTTAATTGCTGAATAAGTGTGGATATCTGCTCCGCATGTCCTTCTCGGACTCCCAGGTCGCCTCCTCAACTGGATGGCCCTTCCACTGAACTTTCACAACAGAAACTCTCTTGGACCTCAACTGGCGGTCCTGCCTATCAATAATAGCAACTGGCTCCTCCTCGAAGCCCAACCTCTCATCCAACTGAATAGTGCTGAAATAAACCACGTGAGAGAAGTCGACGTGTACCTCCGGAGCATGGATACATGAAAAACTGGGTGAACTCCTGATAAACTGGGAGGCAAGGCCAGCTCATAAGCAACCTCCCCAACTCGCCTCAACACCTCGAATGGACCTATAAACCTCGGGCTCAGCTTGCCCTTCTTCCCAAACCTCATAATACCCTTCATAGGCGAGACTTTCAACAGGACCCTATCTCCCTCCATAAATGATACATCACGCGCCCTCTGATCCGCGTAACTCTTCTGTCTGGACTGTGCTGTACGGAGCCTCTCCTGAATCAACTTCACTTTCTCCAAGACATCCCTCACCAGATCGGTGCCATATAACTTAGCCTCGCCAGGCTCAAACCACACGACAGGAGAACGACATCGCCGACCATACGAAGCCTCAAATGGTGCCATCTCAATGTTGGATTGATAACTATTATTGTAAGCAAACTCTGCCAAAGGCAAGAACTGGTCCCACTGACCTCCGAAGTCAATCACACATGCCCTGAGCATGTCCTCCAATATCCGAACTGTACGCTCTGATTCACCATCAGTCTATGGGTGAAATGTTGTGATGAGGTCTATCTGGGTGCCCATCTCACTATGCAACGCTCTCCAGAAGTGTGAGGTGAACTGAGGACCTCGATATGATATAATGGACACCGACACACCATGCAACTGGACTATCTCCCGAATGTAGATCTAGGTAACCTCTCAGAAGTATAAGTAGTAGCCACTGGAATGAAATGTGCTGATTTGGTCAATCTATCCACAATGACCCAAACCGCGTCAACCTTCCTCAAGGTCTGAGGCAACCCAACCACGAAGTCCATAGAAATGCGCTCCCATTTCCACTCAGGAATGGGCATCTGCTGAAGTAGGCCTCCTGGCCTCTGGTGCTCGTACTTAACCTGCTGGCAATTAAGGCACCTAGTCACATACTACACAATGTCCTTCTTCATTCGCCTCCACCAGTAATGCTGCTTCAAATCACGATACATCTTCGTAGCACCAGGGTGAACAAAAATACTGAGAACTGTGTGCCTCCTCTAGAATCCTCTCCCTCAGGCCATCAACATTAGGAACACATAAGCGGCCCTGAAGTCTCAGAACACCATCCTCGCCGATAATAACCTCCTTGGCCCTACCCTGAACCACTGTCTCCCGAAGCTCTGCTAAGCACTGATCATAGAACTGTCGGGCCTTAATCTTTCCTAATAAAGAAGACTGAGCAACCACATGTGCTAAAACTCGGCGAGGCTCTGAAAGGTCCAACCTCACTAGGCTATTGGCCAAAGACTGAATGTCCAAAGCTATAAGTCTCTCCTCTGCTGCAATATAAGCTAAGCTACCCATACTCTCAGCCTTCCTGCTCAAACCATATGCCACCACATTTGCCTTGCCCGGGTGATAAAGAATGGTGATATCATAATCCTTCAACAACTCAAGCTATCTGCGCTGCCTCAAATTAAGATCCTTCTGCTTGAACAAGTGCTGCAAGCTACGGTGGTCTGTATAAACCTCACAGGACACTCCATACAAATAGTGCCTCTAAATCTTAAGAGCATGAACAATCGCCGCCAACTCCAAATCGTGCACAGGGTAATTCTTCTCATGAACCTTCAGTTGGCGTGAAGCATAAGCAATAACTTTCCCTTCTTGCATCAATACACACCCCAAGCCAACGCGTAAAGCGTCGCAATATACTGTGTACATCCCAGAACTGGAAGGCAATACTAGAACTGGCGCTGAGGTCAATGCTGTCTTGAGCTTCTGAAAGCTCGCCTCACACTCGTCAGACCATCGAAACGGGACATTATTATGAGTCAATCTAGTCAATGGAGCTGCAATAGAAGATAAACCCTCCATAAATCGGCGATAATAGCCTGCTAGGCCCAAAAAGCTCCTGATCTCTGTGTCTGATGTAGGATGCGACCAACTCTGAACTGCCTCGATCTTCTGAGGATCAACCTTGATACCCTATCTGGATAACACATGCCCAAAAAATGCCACGGAGTCCAACCAAAACTCACACTTGGAGAACTTAGCATATAGCTTAGGTTCTCGCAAGGTCTGGAGCACGACTCTCAAATGCTGCTCGTGCTCCCCCAGGCTACGGGAGTAAATTAAAATGTCATCAATGAAGACAATGACGAAGGAATCAATATACAACCTGAACACCCTATTCATCAAGTCCATGAATGTTGCTGGGGCATTAGTCAAGCCAAAGTACATCACTAGGAACTCATAATGGCAATAATCTCGTACGAAAAGCAGTCTACGGAACATCTGAAGCCCGAATCCTCAACTGATGATACCATGATCTCAAATCAATCTTAGAAAACATGCGAGCACCCTGCAACTGGTCAAACAAATCATCGATGCGCGGCAATGGATACTTGTTCTTAATGGTAACCTTGTTCAACTGGCGGTAATCAATACACATCCGCATATACCCATCCATTTTATTCACAAATAAAACTGGAGCACCCCACGATGATACACTCGGTCTGATGAATCCCTTAGCTAATAACTCCTCAAGTTTCTCCTTCAACTCCTTCAACTCTTTTGAAGCCATACGGTACAGAGGAATGGATATAGGCTGGGTGTTTGGAGCTAAATCAATGCAGAAATCAATATCACAGTCCGGAGGCATGCCCAGAAGATCCAAAGGAAATACATCAGAAAACTCTCGAACAACTGGCACATAATCAATCGTCGGAGACTCGGCGGTGGTGTCCCATACATAAGAAAAATAGGCTATAANAATTGGCACTGAATCAATCGTCGAAGACTCAGCGGTGGTGTCCCGCACATAAGCAAAATAGGTTAGGCAACCCTTCTCGACCATATGTCGAGCCTTCAAGAATGAAATAACCTGGCTGGCTGCGCTAACTGAAGAACCTCTCCACTCCAGCCTAGGTGACTCGGGCATGGCTAAAGTAACTGTCTTGGCATGGCAATCAAGCACAGCATGATAAGGAGATAGCCAATCCATGCCTAGAATAACCTCAAAATCAACTATGTCGAGCAATAAAAGGTCAGCTCTGGTCTCGAACCCACAGAAGGTGATCACACAAGACCGATACACCCGTTCTACCACCACAGAGTCACCCACAGGAGTGGACACATATATAGGAGATCCCAAGGACTCACGAGAGACATCCAGAAAAGGAGCAAATAGGGTTGAAACATATGAATAAGTTGATCCTGGATCAAACAATACGGAAGCCTCTCTACCGCATACTGAGATAATACCTGTGATCACGGTGTCTGAGGCATTGTATCTGCTCTTGCCGGAATAGCATAAAACCTGGCTGGAGCACCTAAAGACTGAGCCCCACCGGAGTGAACAGGAGCTGCCTGACCTCTCCCTGACTGGACTCCACCTCTAGGACAACCCCTGTTGACCTGTCATCTACCTCTAGGTGGCCGGATTGCTGGTGTCGGACCCATCGGCTGATAGCTCTGCTGTATGGCCTTGCCCCGATACTGGGGAAACCGCCTCCTCATATGACCTGGCTCTCCACACTCATAACAACTCCCAAGTGGCACAGTCTGCTGCCCCGAGGAAGATCCCTGAAGGGCCGGAGGGCGGTGAGAGCCCTCAGGCATAAAACTGAAAGAAGGATCGAAGGATCTCGGATGACTGGAATAACCACTATGTGAACTTTGAATGGATGGAGGACGGTAGGAACACTCTGGCATGGCGCTGAAATGAGGTCTCGCTGGAACACCTTGAGGAGGTGGTGGAGGTGCTAAATATAAAGGCCTGCTGGGCTGACCACTACTATGCTGACTCCTGCCCCTAGCTGGGGCACCTCTGAAATCCCTTGAGAACCTATCTCTCTTGTCCTGCTGACCCTGCTCCCTGCTCCTCGACCGATAACCCTCGATCCTACGAGCAATCTCCACTACGAGCTGATAAGGGGTACCCATATCCACCTCTCGAGCCATGGTGGATCTAATACCTGGATGCAACCCTGCTACAAACCTCCGAACCCTCTCAGCATCAGTGGGAAATATCATAAGAGCATGGCGTGACAGCTCTGAAAATCTGGCCTCATAATCTGTCATGGACATCTGCCCCTGCTCTAACCGCTCAAACTGACCCCGCAACTCTTCTCTCTCAGAGGGTGGAATATATCTGTCCAAGAACATCTGTGTGAACTGCTCCTAAGTGATAGTAGGAGGATCGGCTGGCCTGCTGAGAATATAAGACTGCCACCACCTGCAAGCTCTGCCCTCTAACTGGAATTCAAGTGAAGTCCACCCCATGGGACTCTAGGATCCTCATGATGTACAGTCTATCCTTGCACCTGTCAATGAAGTCCTGGGCATCCTCACCTCGCTCACCCCCGAAGATTGGAGGGCGCAAGCGAGTCCATCTATCTAACATCTTATGCTGGTTGACATCCGCAGCTGGTCTGGTCTCCAGTGCTACCGCTACAGGCTGGGTACCACCCACGGGTAGTGTACCCGGGGTGTGATGTAATGCTGATGTCGGTCCTGCGGCCTGGGCAATAGGGGTCTGGGCTCCCCCTCCCACCTGTGAAGTGGCAGGATCTGCTGGAAATAAACCAGCCTGGGACATGGTGTCCATAAATCTCATCATACGGCCCATGACTGCCTGGAAGCCTGGCACCGTCATAAAGTCTACGGGTGCAGGATCTGCTGGAAGCACCTCATCCTGCTCCTCTAATATAGGGTCCTCTGGTGGCGAGACCGGTATAGCTCTGGGACGCCCTCGTCCCCTACCACGGGCTGGTGCCCTCCCCCGGCCTCGGACGACGGGGGTAGCGGCACTTCCTGGATCCGGAACATCAGATGCACGCGTCCTCACCATCTGTGAGAGAATAGAAGAATGATTTTAGTAAATCATAGGCTGAACGATAGAATAAGAACAAAAAGAGGTTTCCTAACACCCTGTAGCCTCCTGAAGATAAGTACAGACGTCTCCGTACCGATCCGCAAGACTCTACTGGGTTCGCCCGTGACTCGTGAGACTTACGAGAACCTAGTGCTCTGATACCATGTTGTCACGACCCAAAATTGCACACGGGTCGTGATGGTGCCCAACACTGGAGTCAGGCAAGCCAACAATTGTTTACTAGTGAGATTTTTTTTATTAACATATCAATCCCACATATTTCCCAAAGTTTTAAACTTTGCTCATTTAAATAAAAGCGGAAACATTTACCAATTTAAACTGCTAATATAATCGAAACCGTAATTGAATATCTAAAGAAGACTAGAGTTCATTTTCTTAATCATCTAGAAAGAGAATTAATTTCTCCGTGGATAATTTTATACCTGGTAGGGTTATATTATGGAATATCATTAAACTTGGCAAATGAGTTTCAAAACAAAGATTTAAAAGCTATATTTCATGTTCCTTTAAGAAGAATTTTACCACTTTCCTGAGAAAAACTGCTTTCTTGATAAAAATACGGATTTATTATGTGGATAGGTGTATATATGAGCACCTGAGTCGCAGGTATGATTTGCGAGCAAGCTAGCATTATTATTTGTATGTATAACCGCGTCGCATTATCGATTCGCGAGCGGGGCAGATAGATGCATCTATGGTTCGAGTCGTTCGACCCTCGGCAGTGCACAATTTATTATTGTTGGTCCGCGTCGTTCGACCCTCGGCATTGCTTGCGCATGATATTTACTACGTAGTTGCTATGATTTTTTCCTAATTACTGGCCTTGATTTTAAGTTGTCAATTGAAATGACATGGATTTAAAGTTATTAAAATTTTTGGAAGAAGTTGTTCCTTCCCGTTGATTAAATCACCCATGTTGATTAATTGTTATTAATATGACGAAGATGTAAAGTGTTAAATGTGAACGGAGTTGATAATATTTATTCCTGATTTTAATAAATTGCCTATGGTAATCATGCTTAGTGTCACACTTTAATATTCTAAATTGACCTTTAGCAAGTGTCTAATTTGACCTCTCGTCACTACCTCTCTGAGGTTAGGCGGGCGACTTACTGAGTACACATTATTTTTGTACTCATGCTACACTTGTTGTGCATTTTATTGCACAGGTACTTTCATAGCAATGTGGAGGATTCGGAGACTTAGGCGAGCTGCATCATCCGGAGGCGATCCGCAGCTGACAGAGTCTCCCTCGTACTGTATTTATTTTCATTTTAAATTTTCTTGTCCAATTTGTATTTCAGACAGGCTTTGTGATGATTGTATAAATTCTTAGAAACTTCTCATGTACTTGTGACACCGTGTTCTGGGATGTGTTGGGATATATTTTCTAAAATAGGACTATTTAAACCATTGCTAATATGATTTGGCTTGCCTGACAATGATGTTCGGCGCCATCACGACCTTATGGGTTTTGGGTCGTGACAACATGGTATCAGAGCTCTAGGTTCCCTTATGTCTCACGAGTCATGAGCAAGTCTAGTAGAGTCTTGCGGATCGGTACGTAGACGTCTGTACTTATCTTCGAGAGGCTACAGAGCTGTTAGGAGTACTTCCCTTCTTGATTCCTCATCGTGCGATTCGATTCCTTTAAGGCTTATGCCTATGTTCATTCCTACTCAATCTTACGCATCGCTAAGCACTTGCTATGAATCAGGAATTTGAGGAATTAAAATGGTGCTACAGATGTAATTCGAGATGTTTCCATGTGTAATTGGTGGGGGCTATTGTTATGGCCCTGCAAAAGAATAATATGTTGTTACAGCTCAGTAGTTGTATTTCTGAGAGCCTTAAGGCTATGCTCAGGTAGTGATGATGCTTGCGATTGGTTATCGCACGACGTCGATATGATGATAGAATGCTTGCCCGTATGTTGGGGGGGGGGGTGATGAATGGTGTGATGACCCAAAAGGTCATCCCGTATATTTCTAGCTAATTCTATGTTCCGAGGTCGTGAAAACCTCCTTCTATCCCACCTCGATTTGCATGCGCAGCCCGGGCGTGTAGTCGGGAAGCCTTTATGTGAAAAACTGATAAAAATGATATTTTTTGTAATAGAAATTTGAATAAAGTTGACTTTGGTCAACATTTTTGGTAAACGGACCCGAGCCCGTGATTTGACAGTCCCGGAGGGTCCGTAGGAAAATATGGGACTTGGGCGTATGCCCGAAATCGAATTCCGAGGTGCCGAGTCTGAGAAATAGATTTTTAAAGAAAATTATTTTCTGAAAAATATAAAGGTTTTTGAAAATGAAATGTTATGTGAAACCTGTGGTATCGGGCCCGTATCTTGGTTCCGAAGCCCGGTACAAGTTCGGTATAATTTATATGTGTTATATGTGAAGTTTGGTATGAAACGGACTTTGTTTGGCGTGATTCGGACCTTAAATGCAAAATTTTGATGTTTAAAGAAGTTTTGAGGAATTTCATTTATTTTTGGGTTTGATTCATCGTTTTAGTGTGTTTTATATGGTTTGAAACCTCGACCGAGTCCGTGTTAGGTTATAAGACTTGTTCGTGCATTTAGACGGGGTCCCGGGGGGCCTCGGGTGTGTTTCGGATAGGTTTCGGATCGATTTTCCTCATTTTTCCACTGCTGATGCTACCTTCTGCTTTCCTTCTATGCGATCGCATAGAAGGATCTGCAATCGCATAGAGTGTCTGACTCGCCCAGTAATTTCTTTCACTGTGATCGCAATAGTTGGTCCGCGATCGCAAAAGCCAACTTACTCCTTATACGCGATCGCATAAGCTATTCCGCGATCGCGTAGAGCATTTTAAGCCAGCTTCATTTTTCTTCTACGCGATCACGCCTCGATCCCCACGATCGCGATTCACAAAACACCTGGGCAGAATATAAGTTTGCAAAATTGGGGGTTTCACCATTTTAAACATATTTTGACTTCTAGAACTCGGCCTTGGGCGATTCCTTGAGGGTTTTACACACAAATCGAATGGGTAAGTGTTCTTCCACTAGAATTAATTATATTTCATGAATTAGTTCTTGTTTTCATCATTTAATTTGTGTTTTGGGTTGAGGGGATTGTGGGTTTTGAAAGAAAGTTTCTAAAATGAAAAATCATGATTTGAAAGACCAAATGTTATCGGAATTGGATAAATTTAGTATGGGTGAACTTGTATCGGAATGGGTAACCGGAATTTATAAAATTTGTCGGGTTCCGAGGTGCGGGCCTGGGGTCGAATTTTGGGGTCGATTTTTATAATTTTGTAAAGATTGAAACTTTATTATTCGGAATAGCTCCTTATACGTTTTATGTGTATTTTGAAGTTGTTTTAGTTGATT
>ML416139.1:0-66619 GCA_005239525.1 Nicotiana knightiana | reverse complement strand
AACTGTTTAACACATTTCCACATAAAAGCTTCCTGACTATGCGCCCGGGCTGCATACACACATCGAGGTGATATTAACGGAGTCTTTTGGGGCCTCGGAACACAGTTTTTGCTAAATTTACACAAGATGACCTTTTGGGTCATCACAAGATTATAAGCTATAAAAAATTATTATTAGCTATAAATATTTATTTTATTTAACTACAATTATTATAAATAATTATAAACTATAATCATAATCTTAAAAAAAAATTATATTAACTAGGTAATTACTTTTAATAGATTATAATAGCATCTATGTAAAGAAATTTTTTAAAGTTATATTTAAGTATATGAGGGATTTCATACACACGCATAAACCATATTGCAATTGATGATCAATCTTATACATTACTATATATGAATAATTAATGAATTGATAAGCCAATATGATATTATTCTATTAATTGATATAATAGTATTCATTATTTGTATTATAACAGAGTTAATGAATTATATTCATTTATCACTAGGTTATAAGTCGATGAATAAATTATAACAGATTAATTTATATAAGTCGAGACGTTTTGTTTTTAATATTCAACGGTGCATCTGAGTACGTTATAAGTCGATGAATCAATTTACAAGTGTATCAATCCTTAAAATAACCCGACCCTGAATCAATTAATATATACGGCTATCAAAAAAAAAAAATATATATATATATAGAGAGAGAGAGAGAGATATACACACACATAGAGACACTTCATAGTAATACCATAACATATATATAACTTGTTTTAGTAAATGTTAGTGTGTGTATATATATAACACACACAGTTCGTGCTACTTTAACTACATATATAGCATGTTATAGTATATGCTACTGTATTCATTATTTGTATTATAACATAGTTAATGAATTACATTCATTCATCACTAGGTTATAAGTCGATGAATGAATTATAACATAATAATTGGTATAGGTCGAGACATTTTATTTTTAATATTCAACGATGCATCTGAGTAGGTTATAAGCCGATAAATCAATTGACACACAGATATATTTGATTAAAAATTATATATACTAATTAGGACTTAAAATAATTATTTAATAATTTTCTCCACATTAGCGACAAACTTTGCTCGTTTTTTTTGACCGACCAACTTTGATCGCAAATTTTTGGTGAGTAATTCCCAGATTTCTAGTAGTGATATTCGTGGTTCATTCAATGTGTGGATGTACCATTATAGCTACAGTTTCTATTGAATCCTTATATTTTCAAGCGGAGTAAAAATTATGTCTAAAATTTTATTAAAATGATAAAAATAGTAGGTATGAACTCATAAATTTAAACTTATAATGAGTTAAATGATAACTACCTTAAATATAGAACAAATAGAATTTAAATACCAAATCTTCCTTTTTTCAGTACCCTTAGCAGGGTATGATCTTTATTCAATTTTCTTGGTACTTTGTTCCAACCACGACATTTAAACTTTTAGGACTATTCTACTATCTGAATATTAGCTTATTACTAATATTATCATCAAGATATTTTAATTTTATATTTTTTCCAAAAGAATTAGGATTCCTGTCGAGATATCTTCTCAAGTACAGGTTTGCCAGAGTTATTTAGGTACGTGAATATATTTGTTAGGTGACTGAATAAAGATATTAACCTACCATGGGGTTACATGTCTCAATTCAATTCTTAGAATTGGTTACATAAGGAGTACTTTACTCCTTTAGTGGGACTACACAAGGCAAATTCGAATTAGAAGCACAAATTATGAGCTCTGGATACCAGATATCAAAACTTTTAATAGCCAAAGGTAAGTCATATTTGACAATTATGAAAAAAATATTTATATTTGCTAGCCAATATATATTCCAACCACGAGATTTAAACTTTTAGGACTATTCTACTACCTTAATATTATTTTATTACTATATCATCAAGATATTTCAATTTTATTTTTTCTATAAGAATTAGGATTCCTCTCAAGATATTTTCTCAAGTACAGACTTGCCAGAGTTATTTGGGTGTATGATTATATTTGTTATATGACTAAATAAAGATATTAACCTACCAAAGGGTTACATGGTTCAATTCAATTCTTAGAATTGGTTACGTGGGGAGTACTCAAGTCAGTCAGTGGGCCTACACGAGGCAAATTCGAATTAGAAGCACAAATTATAAGTTCTGGATACCAAATATCAAACTTTTAATAGTCAAAGGGAAGTCATATTTGGTCACTTTGTAAAAAATATTTACATTATATATATATATATATATATATATATATATATATATACATTAATTATACATATATTATATATTTACCATCTTTCTTTTCGAGTAGACTTCTATACAATATAAAAAACTACAAAATGAATTTGCTGACGTGGAGGACTGTGATGACTGGAATGGTTATCTTATAAAATAAGACCTCATTCCAGGCTCATTAGCCTTAAAACAATAAATTTTATTTACCTCAATTTGTGTGCGCAGTCTGGCGTGAAATCGGAAAGCTTTTATGTGAAAATATGAGAAATAATAAATTTTGAAATTTAAAACTTGGTTATAGTTGACTTTGTTCAACATTTTGAGTAAACGGACCTAAATTTATGTTTCGACGTTCCCGAAAGGTCGGTAGTAAGATATGGGACTTGGGCGTATGCCCGGAATTGAATTCCGAGGTCCCAAACCTTAGAAATTAATTTTTGAAAGAAATTATTTTGCTAAATTAATAGTGAAATAAAGAAAAGAATTTGTAACGACCCGACCAGTCGTTTTGCGTTATCGGACCCCGTTTCTCTAAATGAAACTTCCCATAGCGGCTTATTGTGATTTATGACTTGCAGGGACGTGTGGGTCGGGATTCGGAAGCGTTTAGAGTGGTATAGGAACACTTGGTTCCTTAAGGTTGGCCTTTAAGGCAAAGTTTGACTTCGGTCAACATCTGGAGCAAACGACCTCGGAATCGAGTTTCGACTATTCCAGTAGCTTTGTATGATGATTTCGGACTTGGGCGTATGTTCGAAATGGGTTTTGGATGACCCGACGGCGTTTCGGGGCCCAATATCGAAATTTGAGTTTCCTTAAGTTTAAAATTTGGTTTGGAACATGTTTTTGTGTTATCGAGGTCCGAACGGAATTCCGAGACCGGGAATAGTTCTGTGATGTCATTTATGACTTCCCTGCAAAATTTGGTGTCATTCTGAATAGTATAGGTTGGTTCGGCGCATTGTTAGCGAATTCAAGAAACATAAAGTTCCTAATTTTGGTTCTAGGGGTTTTGAGGTGTCATTTGACTTTTAGCGTTGTTGCGGGTGTTCCGAAGGATCGAGCGAGTCTGTATTATGATTCGGGACTTGTTGGTATATTTGGACGAGGGCTAGGGTGGGCCCAAGTGCCTCTCGGGCACCAACCGAGGCCAAAAACTAGCTGAAGCAGTTGCTGGTGCACTTGATCTGGTGTAACCGCAGGTGCGGTTGCCCAGTCGCAGGTGCGAGACCGCTCCTGTGGTCCCAACCTCGCAGGTGCGACCCCCAGGTGGGCTGCCCAGTTCTCGCAGGTGCGAGCCCAGGCCCTACTCCCATTTTCCATAGGTGCGGTTCTTGAGTCGCATGTGCAGAACTACTTAAGGTAGTGTGTTCTTTTAAACACGGGAAATGTTCATTTTCTCCATTTTTCTTCCACCATTGTCGACTTAGGGAGCTTGGGAAGGGGCCAATCTACCTATCTACTGAAACGTAAGTTATTTGTACTCTAATATTAGTTTAATACATGAAATCCTAGGTAGACTAACCTCCTAATTAGTGAAAAATCAAGGGTTAGAGTAAAAACCTAGGGCTTTATGGAATTTGGGGGATTACCCAATAAACTAGCTATGAAATCATACAAGAATCATATATTAATGACCCTTAGGGTATGGGTAAGTGTTTCCTTCAAGAATTTCCGGAATCCAAGCATGTGGGCCCGGGGTGTATTTTTGGGATTTATCAAAGTAGGTTGAAATAACTACTTAATTAGGTAAATTTCATACTTTTGAGCATACAATATTTGACTAGTTCTGAGTCCTTGAGAGCCGAGTTTGGAGGTTCGGGCGCGTTCTTGACCTGGAAAGCAGGACTCTACACGAGGTGAGTCTCCTTTCTAACCTTGTAAGAGGGAATTGTCCCCATAGGTGATCATAAATAATTGCATGTCTTTATTTTCGGGGTCTACACACGCACGAAGTGACAAGAGTCCGTGCGTAGCTACTATTATGTTATGTTGGGTAGTTCTATGACTCACAAGCATGCTTTTATGTGCCTTAAGTGTGTCCCTAAATGTATTTAAGTTGCATAGTATCTTTAAATTTGGTGTGAAAGTATTAGGAAGATATGTTCAAAAATCATATTGCATAATTTCTTGTTTTTACGTACAATCTCTGTAAAATCCCTAAATGCTGAAAAATTATGTGTATGTATACGGCACCTGCGTCGCTTGTATGATTCGTGAGCGGGATAGCCCTATTAATATGTCAACCGCGTCGCATGTTCGATTTGCGAGCGGGGTAATAAATGCATCTATGGTTCGAGCCGTTCGACCCTCGACAGTGCACATTTATTTTCGCGACGCTTCGGCCGTACGCTTTCGGCCTATTATGTGCTATATAATTTAATGGAAGTTTGTTGAAATTGTATAAATTGTTTCCCGTGAAAAAGGGAATTTAGTACATTATATGCTAGTGAAATTTTACAAACAAAGGTAATTACGACTATACTTGATATTTTATGTCTTTGTGATTACTACGACTATTATGCCTGCCTAGTTCTTATTAAATTATGTTATTTAGAAATGTTGACCCTAGTAAGTATCACGTCTACTTCTCGTCACTACTTCTTCGAGATTAGGTGGGATACTCACTGGGTACGTATCTGTTTATGTACTCATGCTACGCTTCTGTACTTAATTGTACAGGCTCTGAGGCAGGTGCATCTGGGCATTTATCCGGAGCTCGTCCCTTACGTATACTTGGCGTGGACTTCTCGGTGAGCTGCTTTCCGTGACGTATCTCTCTGGAAGCACCTTGGAGTTCCTCTTTTTTTTTTTGCTATGTCTGTATTACTTTTCTTCAGACAACAGGGCAAACTTGTATTTTCTTTTGGATACCCGTTTCGATTAGATGCCCGTAGACTTGTGATGCCAGTTCCCGGCATACCCACGTACTAGATATTCTATTCTTTTGGGTTGTAACTATCGGTGGTGTTTACTATATTTACTACTCACTTTTGGTCGTCTAAGTTACTAATTTACTTCGAATTTATGCTTTGAAATAAAAACCTCTTAAGTATGGTGAATTGTTTATAAATTAAAAAGGGATCACTAGTAAATTAAGGTTGGATTGCCTGACATCGAAGTTGGGCGCCATCGCGACCTAAATTGGGATTTTGGTCGTGATAGAATTAATGTTTGAAACCGTTGGTATCGGGCCCGTATTTTTGTTGTGGAGCTTTATACAGTTTTGTTATGGTATTTAAGTCCTATTTGTGAAATTTGGTGAGAAACGGAGTTGGTTTCACGTGATTCGGACGTCCGGTTGAGAAATAGTGAACTTAAGTGTTCTTGAGAAAAATGATGAGTTTTGAGGTTTAATTCATAGTTTTATATATTATTTTCATGATTTGATCGCACGAGCAAGTCTGTATGATATTTTTAGACTTGCGTGCATGTTTGGTTTAGAGCCCCGACGGCTCGGGTGAGTTCCGGATAGGCCACGGGGTGTTTTACAGTTAAGAAAGTTGTTGGTTTTCTATTTTTGGTGCACTGATATTTTGTTCATTGTCATGGCGTTACCCCAGTCGCGAACACGTAGAGTAATTTATTTGGGGGCCCTTTTTGTTCTATTCGAACGCACTCTCCCCTCCGTGATCGCAATGTGTTACTGGGCCTGGGGGAGGGGGCTATCCTTACACTACGCGAACGCGGCCCAGTGACCGCGAAAGCGAAGGCCTGAGGAGCTAAAGCTTCGCGAACGCGAGCCCTGAGACGCAAACGCGTAGGCCACTGGGCCATGGCGCTATGCGAACGCGGGCAGGCCCACACGAACGCGATGAAGGCCTGCCCAGCTATATTAAAATAGTGTTAAAACGGACAGAACTCTTTTTCTTCCTATTTTTCGAACTAACAAGCCCTAAGGACGATTTTCTTCACCAAAGTTTATCCCCAAAGTGTTGGTAAACAATTCTGAACTTATCTCTTCCAATTACCCAATGTGTTTCATCACTTTTAAATCAAAAATCAAGAATCTTCATGGTAAAAATTGAGGGTTTGGGTAGAATTAGAAAATTTTGTGAAAATGGGATTTTTACCTCAAGTTGAAGTCGGAGTTCGAAACTAATTGCATATTTGGGTTCGTGGGTGAATGGGCAAACATAATTTGGTCCGAATCCCGAGTTTGGACCAAGCAGGCCCGGGGTCGAGTTTTTAGTTTTTTTGAGGAAACTTAGGAACATAAATTTTTAGTAAAGTTACTTCCTTTAGCCTTAGTTAATGATATTGAGCTAATTATGATTAGATTCGAGCGGGTTAGAGCAAAATTCCAAAGAAAAAGCTACAATTGAATAGTGAGTGGCCTACGAGATTGAGGTAAGTTCTTGGTTTAACCTTGACTTGAGGGAATAGTAATCCCCAACTTAAATGGTATGTGAATTTGCATGTGTGTTGTGTATATGTGAGGTGACGAGTATCTATGCACCACCAAATTGTGTGTTAACATGATTCTTTCCCCGGTTTCCAATTATTTATTTCTAGACTTAATTATTTTCATGATCATTGATGTTTATATGTCTATTTGGATTCATTGATTTATTGTTAAGCATTGCTTTAGGTAATTTGGAAGGGTTGACTGTTCTTTTATTTTGTTAGATTACATAAGGATTGAGTTGGTTGTCAGTGTTACATTATACATTTCGTTTGGTTTCACTTGTGTAGTGATAATTGATGAAGTTACGAGTTGTACAACTTCTGTTTATATTTGTTGAGGCACAAAAAATGTTGTGAAAGGCTTGTCCGAACTGTGAAAGTTTTTATAAATAAACTGATATGATATGTCTGGTGGGAGCGGGTTGCACGCCGCAACAAGGAGTAATAAGGGTGAACATGTGGGATCGGGTTGCACGCTGCAACATGAGAAATAAGGGTGATATATATAGAGAGGAGCAATAAGGGTGGACAGGTGGGAGCAAGTTGCACGCCGCAACAAGGAGCGACAAGGGTAAATAATTAAGTTTTACTGATTTTCAAAAATAAGGATTTAGAAAACTCCTGTTTTAATAAAAGGGTTTTCATACTCTAATTTTTATTGTGATTTAAATTGAAAGTTGGAAAAATTTGAAGAATTGATTTTTGTTGATATTTGAAAAGAGTTATCCGAGTGTTTTTGTTATTGTTGCAAGTTACTGGTTATCGAGTTTATTATTGTTATTATTTCTTTCTAGATTTATTTTACAGGTTATGTAGTTAATGCCCCGCCGTAGCCTCGTCACTACTTCATCGAGGTTAGGCTCGGCACTTATCAGTACCTGGGGTCGGTTGTACTGATATTGCACTCTGCACTATTTTGTGCAGATCTAGGTACCGGCCAGTATTAGGAGATTTTAGTAGTCGCATTCATCGTTCGGAGACACGAGGTAGATCTGCCGGCGTCCGCAGATTCCTGGAGTCTTCTCTTAGTTCATTAGATATTGTTTTATTATATTCGAAACAATTACATTATTTCTTCCAACCTATTACTTTTAGTATTCTTAGTAGTTCGTGAATTGTGACACCATACCCTGGGTAGGTTTATGGTTTTATATATTTTGTTCGAGGTTCGGTTTATTTATTCGGTTATTATTATTATTCGTGGAATCATTTAATAGAAAGTATTAGATTTCGTATTTGCTTTTAAATTGTTCTATTATGCGTAAGTGAACTTTAAAATAGAAATGGTTAATAAATTTCTAACATCGGCTTGCCTAGCAGCTATTGTGTTAGGCGCCATTACGATACCGTGGGTTGAGAATTTGGGTCGTGACAAGGCCAAACAACTTAACTTACTTAATTTTCCTACAAAATAATAAATTAGTTAAGGAAAAATGATCATTAACAAATTATGTACTATCAATATTAAGCAGCTGGAGGACAAAGCTATTAAGCGGGTTTCACAAGCAGATATCAAGATTTCCCCCCAATAAAACCTATTAAAAAATTGCTACGAGAAAGAATTTGGAACCAAAATTAGCTAGTGTATTTTGTTTTTTCTTATATGATAGTGATAGTGATTATTAATTTTTTAAACAGTTAGATCCACAAGAAAATGATGATCTTTAACGTTATCTGATGGTGTTCAATGAGTTATGTTTCTGCATTATTAATTGTCTGATCATTTAGATCCACAACAGTTGATTATTATTAACATTTTTTCATATGGTTGGCTAAAGAGGTGGATCTATACCATTACTTGTGGGTTCTGATGAATCCGTATCTTTAGCTCGAAAAGTGTGCGTGTGTTCAAAATCTCTTAAAAAGTATTAATAAGTAATTGATTTCAAATAATAACAACCTGGCCGGTTGTTTCGAGAGATGTAGCCTCGTTCCCCCATTTACTGCTTTTTTGTGCTTTATAGCTGTTGTATGACTTATCGAGTTAGTTGGTTCAGGTCTGGATAGAATTCGAAATGAATTGATACACTTAGTCTCATTATAGAAAGTTTAACTTAGGAAAGTTGACCGGATGTTCACTTATGTGTAAACGGCCTCGTATTTGAATTGTTATGGTTCTGTTAGCTCCGTGGGGTTCATTTAGACTTAGCGACGTGTCCTGATAGTGGAATTAGTTGAATTTTTAGGAAATTTGATCGGGAGTGGACTTTTTGATATCGGGGTCGTATTCCGATTCCTATTTTGAAAGTTGGAGTAGGTCCATAGTGTCATTTTTTACTTGAGTGTAAAATTTAGGATAAATCAGACGTGATTTGATATGTTTCCGCGTTGTTTGTAGAAGTTTGGAATTTCAAAGCTCATTAGGCTTGAATTGGGGTGTGATTCATGTTTATGATGTTGTTTGAAGTGATTTTAAAGTTCAACAAAGTTCGTATAATGTTCTAAGATTTTTTGGTATGTTTGGTTGAGGTCTCAAGGGCCTCAGGTTGATTTTGGATGATTTTCGGAAGGAGGTTTGAAGTTGAAGAGTTGCTGAAGATTCACAAATGCTTGTGCAATCGCACCTGCGGAGTGGGAACTACAGATGCGAGCTCGAAAAAGCGAGAAATGGACCGCAAAAGTAGCCAAGAAGGAAGCTTGCAGATATCGCAGGTGCGAGGTCCTTTCCACACCTGCGTGTCCGTAGATGCGGGTATTGGGTTGTAGAAGTGCATGGGCGCTTGGTGAGGTAGCTTCGTAGAAGCGAGCGTCCCTTCACAGAAGCGTGTCTGAAGAAGCGGCTTGTGCGTAACAAAAGCATGAAAGGGCGTAGATGTGGTCAAGTGAACCGCATAAGCAGTTTTGCTTAACGGAATTAAAAACACAAGGGTTCGCGATTTTCTTCATTTTCAAACATTTTGGACCTGGGCTAAGGCAATTTTTAAGAGGGTTTTCGAGTGGATACTTTAGGTAAGTCCGGTGTCCTTATTTTTCGTCAATAATCTTGTATTCCCATTGGTTTTACCACCTAGTTTATGTGTTTTTGAGGTGTAATTTGGGGGGTGGACGCTAGGGATTTGGAGGATCTAGGTGACGATTTGGTGATGGATTTTGATAAAAATTGCATGATTGGACTTGTGGTTGGATGTGCTTTCAGGTTTTGTGAGTTTTGTTGGATTCCGAGACGTGGGTATGGGGTCCGGGATTTTATATAATTTTAGATTTTTGAGTTATAACTTATTAATTTTATGTAGCGTTGATTCATTTAGCCTGTATTGATTGTATTGTACTATTTGTGGCGAGATTCGGGTCATTTTGAAGCCGATTTGCGAGGCAAGGGCGTATTGGAGTAGGGATTCACTTGGATTGAAGTAAGTAGCACTTCTAAACATGGCTCTGAGAGTTCCAAACCTTGAAATATGTGTTATGTGATTGGTGTTGAGGTAACGCACATGCCAAGTGACGGAGCTGTAGGCGTGCATCATGAGAATTGTGACCTGGTCGAATCCATGGTAGTGTATGGTGGACTTATCTTATTGATGTTCGCGTTTTTATCATGTGATAAAGTAATTAAGCTGTTAATCATGCTAGATATCATGTTTAGGCTATATGGCGATAATGTTGGCAACCATAGTGGTCGTTTCTTGTTCCTGCCTTACTATTCTATTGATATTTCGTACTCAGTCATATTCATTCATTTCATATCATATCTCAATCTTTGTTGTTATTTAATGATACATCATATTATTATTTTCGGGCTAGTTTCATGACATTGTGAGCCGTGAGAGAGACTGGAGAGATTGGTGATTGAGTGAGGCCGAGGTCCTGATTAAGAGTGACATTTATGGGATCGAGCAGCACACCGCAGCGGTTATACATATTTATGATAGCGCTTGGGTTGAAGGAGCCCCTCTGGAGTCTGCACACACCCCTAGTGAGCACGGTTGATTGTACTAAGGTATGGATCTTCTCTTGACAAGGATCTTGTCTGAAGCATTCATATACCTGGGAATGGATCATCCCCACGGGATTAATTGGTCCTACTCAGTACTAAGTGACCAATGGTCAATTGATGTATATATTTCGATATGGATCTTCCCTAGGCCGGATTGGCCATATACAGCACTGAGTGATTGATCATTTAAGAGTGGGAGAACATGAGGCTGTCAGCATGGTGCATCAGATACATCATGTGCATTGGAATGTAGAAGTAGAGGAGTTGTATTCTTCATATCATCCTGATTTGATCTATCTTACTGTATTGAATTTAATTGTTGAACTTGAAAGCATGCCTACATTTATGCACTGTCATTCTATAATAACTTTGCTTGTTGAGTTCGTTACGACTTCCAGTCCATAGTTTGAATTTGTTACTTATTGAGTTGGTTGTACGCAGTCTACACCCTGCACCTCGTGTGCATATCCAGGTGCTTCCGATTACGGCAGCTGCTGAGTGTGGAGTCAGGATGTTGGGAGACTATCGAGGTAGCTGCATGACATTCGCTGACCTTGACCCTCCTTCATTATCTTTACTTGTATTTCAATTTTTACTCTTTAGACATTGTACTAGACTATATTCCCTTGTAGATTCTCATGTACTCGGTGACACCCCGATTTTGGGAGATATTTGATTGGCTTGCATATTTATTTTCTATTATCAAAAAGGTTTTCCCTAAATATTTACCGTTGTTTCATATTTTTTTGAAGCTTTGGGTTATGTTGAAATAGTTGAGTAATTTTCTTGCATAGTCCCACGATAGACGCCATCACGACGGTTTGTTTTGGGTCATGAAAAGTTGGTATCAGAACCTATGTTACATAGGTCTCTGGAGTCATTAGCAGGTTTAGTAGAGTCTTGAGGATCGGTACGAAGACGTCTATACTTATCTTCGAGAGGCTGTTGAACCTTTAGGAAACTTCATATTTTTGTATTCTTGTCGTTCGGACTTGTTGATTCTGGTAACTAAACTTCTGTTATACTATTCTCTCACAGATGGTGAGGACACGTACTACTGAACATGATGGACAACTACTAGTGCCACCAGTTAAAGCTGCGATAGGCTGAGGTCATGGTAGAGGTCGCGGTAGGGGCTGGAGTGTAGCTCGTACAACAGCTAGGGCAGCACTTGTAGACCTACCAATCGATCCAACTCAGGAGAAGGTACCAAATACAGTTGAGCCAGTGAGGCCATCTTAGGCACCAGTTGTGCCCATCGTGATTCCAGGCTTTTAGGAGGCCTTAGTTCAGATTCTGACCATTTTCTAGTAGTCTTGCTCAGGCGCTCTCTGTTCCGGCCGCAACAACCACTTCTCACACCGGGGGAGGTACTCACACTCTCGCCGCTTGTACACCCGAGAAGGTGATGTAGGGACTCTAGACAACATGAAATTACCAGCCCAATCGGCTGTAGTTGCTCAGGCCCTGATGGTGGCCCTTATGGTTTATTACGAGTAGAGGAGACTTGAGAGATTTGGGAGACTTCGAACTCCATCATTTAGCGGTGCTGAGTGAGAAGATGCTCAGGGCTTTATGAATAAGTACGAGTATATGCTTCGGACGGGTATTCTGGAGACTAGTGGGGTCTCGTTCACTACTTTTCAATATAATGGGGCTGCCTTCAGATGGTGGGAGGCTTATGAGAGGCGCAGTCTGGTCGGTGCAGCAACACTTACATGGCAAGAGTTCTCTGATTTCTTCTTGGAGAAGTTCGTGCCATAGTCTCGTAGAGAGGAGCTCCCGCAGACAGTTTGAGCAGTTACACAAGGATGGCATGTCTGTGATGCAGTACGAAATGAGGTTTTTTGAGTTGGCTCATCACACAGTTTAGTTTGTTCCCACTGATAGTGGGAGGATCAGAAGGTTCATTGATTGCCTCATATAGCAGCTGCGATTGCTTATGACTCAGGAGATGGTACCTGGTTATACTATTGATGATGTAGTCGACATTGCTCGGCAGATAGAGATGGTCTGCAGTCAGGAGAGGGGAGAGAGGGATTCCAAGAGGCCTGGTAGGCCGGGTGGTTTCAACAGTGTTCTTTCTGGGGGCGAGTTCAACCACAGTGGGGGTCGTCCTTTTAGGCATGCTCAAACGGCTCGTCCAGTTCACCATGGTGCATCATTCGGCCATGGTTCATACATTACTTGTTAGGATCAGTCATCTCTCTGTGCCTTTCCAGCTTAAAGTTTGTCCCATATTCCCTCAGTCCAGGGCTCATCGGCACCGGGTTCTTCTAGAGGGTATTCTGGTGCTCGGGGCTTCAATCCCCACCGCAATTCGCATGAGGAGTTGTTTCGGGTGTGGAGATATGGGTCACACTAAAAGGGTATTGTCCCCACCTTACGGGAGGTCCAGCTCAACAGAGGAGTCAGACTATGACTTCATCACAAGTTACTTCACCGCCCGCCCAACCACCTCGGGTACGACTCATACAACTAAAGGTCACCCTAGCGGGGGAGGCCAATTAGGTGACGATCAGGCCCGATTCTATGTTATTCCTGCCATACCAGATGTTGTTTCTTTAGATATAGTGATCACCTGTATTGTCTTAGTTTTCCACAGGGAGGCCTCTGTATTATTTGACCCTGGTTCCACTTATTCATAGGTATCATCTTATTTCGCTCATCATTTGGATATGACTAGTGAGTCCTTTGTTTCATCTATTCATCTCTCTATGCCCGTGGGCGATACCATTGTTGTGGACCGTGTATATCGGTCGTGTGTGGTGACTATTGGGGGATTGGGGACTAGAGATGATCTTCTATTGCTTAGTATGGTGGATTTTGACGTTATTTTGGGTATGGATTCGTTGTCTCCATGTCATCTTGTTCTAAATTGTCACGCTAAGACCGTGACAGTGGTGATGGCGGGATTTCCAAGGATTCAGTAGAGAGGATCTCTAGACTATGTTCCCAATAGAGTAATTTCATATTTGGAGGCCCATCGGATGGTTGGGAAGGGTTGTTTATCTTCTTTGGACTTTGTGAGGGATGTTATTGGTGATACCTTGCTATTGATTATGTTCCAGTGGAGTGGGAGTTTCCGGATGTGTTTTATCACTACCCAAAATCCACTAAGGTCATGATGGAGCCTAACACCGCCGTCAGGTTAGCCAACAGTGAATGATAAACTTAATTAATCCTTTTAGTATTTGAAATCATAATTTTCATTAATTAAAGAGTATGAAATAGAATTTACAGGGTAAGTGATAATATTTATACGAACTAAAATAATGAAAAATCCCGTAAGAACCCCCAAAACCCGTTGTCACAAGTGCATCAGCATCTATTAATGAGTACAACAATAATACAATATCCGTATGAAATACAAGTTAGACGGAGAAGATAAATAACTGTGACTGAGACTCTGTATGCTCCGGATCGTATCAAGGAACTGCAGCTTACCATAAAGTCCCTGCAACAGTCGCGCCTCTGCACCTAGAGGACCAACTGAAACATATATGTACACCTGCTAAGTGCAGCATGAGTATATAAATCAATGCGTACCTAGTAAATATCTAGCCTAACCCTAGAGAAGTAGTGATGAGGGGTCGACATCGATAGTTACTAGTGGCCCAATAAGGCATACAGTAAGAAGTAAGCAGATATGGTGCAGAGTAAATAAACGAGATAAACAAGTATAACTACGTGGTACAACCCTTGTCTCAAAAATTAAACTCAAACTCTCGATTAGCAGTTACCTCCTCCACCGCAGTATATATATATATATATATATATATATATATATAATGGACTTTACCAGATAGGCCGTCATAATTCAAATCAGGAAAACTCTCAGATACATCGGCTTTTTGACAAATAATACGCACGATTCCATAGGAGTATTTTATTGAAATGCTGAGGCGTATGGCCCGATCCCATCATAATCTGGTATATAACCATAGATACATATATTTTATTGCCAAGGCGAAGGATCCACTCCCATGAGAGTGTGGTATATAATCTTGTCGAGGTGAACGACCCAATCCCATAAGACGTGTGCACTGCTGAGGGTCGAACGACACCAACCACAGATGTATCTCTCATGCCGAGGTGAACGGTATGATCCCATTAGAATAAGAAGCTTTGACGGGTCCTTGACCTACTCACGAAGGGATACGTGAGTTATAAGGAGCTTAGAGAAAACCTTTCGATGAGAACGCATAACACGAGATAAATTTATAAGAGGGGTAAATTTATTCGCGGCTAATCAGGAAGCCTGCCGAATTTCTACAATAGCAAGTCTATCGCTCTACACAAGTCTAGTCTCAAGTCATAATGTAGCATAAATTAATTTAATAGGTAAGGGACTACTCAAATAGTACAACTATAGCATTGTGTGAACCTAAGTCTACCCGAACAATAACATGGATTTAGCTACGTACGGGCTCTTGTCACCTCGTGCGTACGTAGCCCCCGCAACAAGTGTTCTCATATGAAATACATCACTTAGGGGTAGTTTCCCTCTCACAGAGTTAGACAAGAGACTTACATCGCTCTGCAGTTCGATAACCGGCTCCCAAGCCTCTCTAAAAACACTAACTGATGCCCGTCGATCCAAAAAATTGTCAACCAAGGTTCAAACCAATCAAAATATATCTAATAGCCTGCTTGGCCAAGCTTCTTTTGAGCTAAAAGCACTTTTTTGTGTAAAAAGTATTTTTTCCTAAAATTAAGGTGCTTGACCAAGCTTTTGAAAGGAAAAAAGTAGTTTTGAGGAGAAGTAGAAGCAGTTTTGGAAAAACAAAAAAATGTAGCTTCTCTCCAAAAGCACTTTTTTGAAAAATGCTTTTGAGAAAAATACACTTAGAAGCAATTTTTTAAAGCTTGTCCAAACACTAATTGCTGCTCAGAAGTGCTTTTGAGAATAGTACTTTTGGAAAAAAACACTTCTCAAAATAAGCTGATTTTTGTAGCTTCGCCAAACGAGCTATATTACTCATAATCAATCAATTTAAACAATTCCCAACCTCGCTAGAAAAGTCAATAAAGTCAACCCTCATGCCCACGTGCCCGGATTCCGAAAATTTTCAAAGATAAACTTTACCCATAACACCACAAACTCAAATACATAATGTATTCCTAATTCCTTGTCCAATTTCGTGGTAAAAGTCCAAAAATATAAATTTCTAGGTTTCTTTCTAAATCTCACAATTTCTACTAATTTCCATGGTCAAATCCTTGTAGAATCCATGTATTAATAGCTATTAATATGCGGGGATTGCTTACCTTGTAATAGATGATGAAAATATCCCCTTGAAGCTCTCAAAAAATCGCCCAAACCAAGAGAGAAATGAGCAAAATCCCGGTTTCAAACAATCTGCCCAGGTTCGCATTTGCGAATGAACAGTAAACTCCAATGAACATTGTTTGCAATTGTGATGAACAGTGTTCACAATTGCAAATGAACAATGCTTGCAAATGTGAATGAACAGTACCTCACCAGAAACTAGAAAACATAAACTTCTCTTAAATGATCTGAAACCACCCCAAAACTCATTTGGAACCTCCCTGGCACAAACCATATATTAATTTCAATCATAAAACATGCTACGGACCTACTCGGGCACTCAAAACACTTAAAAGGGGTAATCTTGACCCGATATTGACTATGGTCAAACTCCAAATTTCCTAACTTAACTAATCTCTCAACCAATGATCCAAAAAACACCAAGCCCCTCGGGACCCGTCAAATGATACCAACAAGTCCCAAAACATGATATGAACTTAGTCGAGGTCTCAAATCACATCAAACAATGTCGAAACTATAAATCACCCCTCGAATCAAATTATGAGTTATGAAATTTCCAAATTCAATAATTTGCGCCGAAGCATATCAAATTAATCTGGAATGACTTCAAATTCGCACACAAGTCATAAGTTACATATAATACCTATTCCTACTTCCGGAATCGGAATCCGACCCCGATATCAAAAATTCCACTCCCGATCAAATTTCCCAAAAACCTTCAATATCCAACTTTTGCCAAATGACCGCGTAACGACTTTCGGACTTCCAATTCCACATCTGGACGAGCTCCTATGGTCAAAATAACAATAAGGAGCTATTCCCACATTTAGAATCCCAAACGGACATCGAAAACAAAATCCACTTCAACCAAACTTATGAAACTCATCCAAAATTTCAATTTTCCACAATAAGTGTCGAAACGCTCTCGGGTCATTCAAAACATGATCCGTACATACGCCCAAGTCCAAAGATCATAATAAGAACTTATTGGAACATTCAAATCCCGATTCTGAGGTCATTTAATCAAAAGTCAAACCTTAGTCAGTATTTCCAACTTTAAGCTTCCATTAGGTTTTACCATCTGAATCAACTATGACTTCCCGGAATAAAATTCTGACCACATGTACAAGTCATAATACATGAAGTTAAGCTACTCAAGGTCTCAAACTTCCGAACGGCGCGCTAGAGCTCAAGCAGACCGGCCGGGTCATTACATTATCCCCTACTTAAACATATGTTCATTCTAAAACATGCTAAGGACTGCTCTAGAGTTGTCCAAAATCACTGTTTAACACCTCGTCGGTTAGTAGGTCGAATTCTTCGTAGAAATCCATCAAAATGATGCAACGTCTAGCCTGATCACAGAGAATAACCCACTTGTGGATTCCCAAATCACTCTAAATCTTTCTCAATTTAAGTGGCTATCCTACCACAGAATCTATATGCTACTCTGCCATGCCCACTTTGGTAAAACCATCTCCTTTAAGAAACTTCTTGGCCTCTTTTTTTCATACTTTACCTTCTATCAATTCAATCACCACGAGACACCTTCCATTGTGTCGTTCCTCATCTATCGCTACCCAAATGCTGCCTCAAATCAAAATCTATCTTTGTAGCACGTGAACTAATAAACTACTAACAACTCTAAACCTCCTAGAAGCTCATCTTTCTCGAGCCATCAGCATTAGAAACACCGATTTGATCCTGAAACTGCTACAGACTGCTATCTATTACAACCGGTTCTCAGGCACCATTTTACAACACCCAACCCCGTAGGCAAATCAAAAGGGCCATAACACCGAAGAACTGTAATACTTCAAATAAGGACAACAACACTAAATCACAGATGAAACTCCACCACGTTAGAAAATACCAAGTCTCGTTACTCCATCAACCCAAACCTGAACATTCATAGTCTGATTGCCTTTCCTTTGTTGGAACTGAATGCTGAACCTCAAAAACTTGTCAAACAAGTTGAAAACCAATCATAATATACTCTAATACCCATAATCAATCAATTTAAATAATTCCCAACCCCACTCGAAAAGTCAATAGAGTCAACTCTCGGGCCCACGTGCAAATATTCTTAAACCTTTCAAAGATAAAATTTAGGCATAACACCACGAACTCAAACATATAAAGTATCCCTAATTTCATATCCAATTTCATAGTAAAAGTCCAAAAATACCAATTTCTAGGTTTCTTTCAATATCTCACAATTTCTACTAATTTCCATGGTTAAATCCTTGTAGAATCCATGTAGTTAGCTAATAATATGTGGGAATTAATTACCTTGCCATAGATGATGAAAATCCAACTTGAAGCTCTCCAAAAATCGCCCAAACCAAAAGAGAAATGTGTAAAATGAGCAAAATCCCGATTTAAAACTATATGCCCAGGTTCAGATTTGCGGATAATAACATCGCATTTGCGAATGAACAGTGTTCGCAATTTAGATGAACAATGTTCGTACTCCCGAATGAACATTTTTTGCAATTGAACATGAACAGTGCCTCACCAGAACTAGCAAACCCAAACTTCAAACGATCAAAAACCACCCAGAAACTCATACTAACAAGTCCGAAAACACTATACGGATCTGCTCGCGCACTAAATACACTGAAAAATGGTCATCTTGACCCGATATTAACCATGTTTAAACTCCAAAATTCATTGATTTACTAGCCTCTCATCAACAAATTCCAAAACTATGAATCGTGCTCGAATCGAATTATGAGTTATAAAATTTCCAAATTCTATAATTTGCGTCGAAGCGTATCAAATCAATTCGGTATGACTTCAAATTTTACTCAAGTCATAAATGACAATAAAAAACTATTCCCACTTCCGGAATTGGAACTGGAATCCGACCCCAATACAAAAACCATTAATTTCCAACTTTCGTCAAATGACCCCGAAATGAGCTACGGACCTCTAAATCCACATCCGGATGCGCTCCTAAAAGCATATTCACCATACGGAGCTATTCCTTGGCATGGAATCCCAAACAGATATCAATAACATCAAAATCCACTCCAACCGAAACTTATGAAATTCATCCAAAATGCCAACTTTCCATAATAAGCGCTGAAACGCTCCCGGGTCATCCAAAACCTGATTTCAACATACGCCCAAGTCCAAAATTCATCATACAAACCCATTGGAAATTAGAATTTCCTATCCGAATGAACTCCGAACTTCCCTGAATTCAATTTATAATACATGAAGTGGAGTTATTAAAGATCTCAAGCTGTTGAAATAGTTGAGTAATTGGCATGCCGCCCGATAGGGATTTTTACTTTGGTATTGACTTGGTGTCGGGCACTCAGTGCATTTCTATTCCACCGTCTCGCATGGCACCGGCTGAGTTGAAGGAATTAAAAGAAAGCTTCAGGAACTCCTTGACAATGGGTTTATTCGGCCTAGCGTGTCACCTTGGGGTGTACCAGTTCTATTTGTGAAGAAGAAGGATGGTACTCTCAGGATGTCCATTGATTATAGGTAGTAGAACAAAGTTACAATCAAGAGGAAGTATCCTTTGCCGCGTATTGATGATCTGTTTGATCAACTTCTGGGAGCGCGGGTATTATCAAAGATTGATTTGAGGTATGTGTATCACTAGTTAAAGATTCGAGACTCGGATATTCTAAAGACAACATTGAAGAACTGTTATGGTCATTATGAGTTCCTTGTGATGTCTATTGGGAAGACCAATGCTACAACGTTCATGTATCTGATGAACAGTGTATTTCATCCTTATCTCGACTCGTTTTTCATAATGTTCATTGATGATACCCTGGTGTACTCTCGTATCCAGAAGGAGCATGCCCAACATTTGAGGATTGTGTTGCAGTGGTTGATAGAGGAGAAGCTTTATGCCATGTAATCCAAGTGTGGGTTTTGCTCAATTCAGTGGAATTCTTGGGGAACGTGGTGTCTAGTGAGGGTATTCAGGTGGATTTGGAGAAGATAGAGGTGATTCAGAGTTGGCCCAGATTGTTTTCAAGTACCACGATTTGGAGCTTTCTCGGCTTGGCCGGTTATTACCGTTGCTTCGTTCATAGTTTCTCGTCTATTGAATTTCCCTTGACCAAATTGACCCAAAAGGGTGCTCCTTTCAGGTGGTCGGATGAGTGCGAAGAGAGCTTTTCGAAGCTCAAACATGCCTTTATCACAACTCATGTTCTAGTGTTTCCATAAGCTTCAGGCTCTTATACAGTGTATTGTGATTCTTCTCGGATCGGTATTGGGTGTGTGTTGATGCAGGAGGGTAGAGTGATTGCTTATGCTTCAGGTCAGTTGCATCCTCATGAGAGGAACTACCGTGTTCATGAGTAGGAGTTAGCTACCATCGTTCATACATTGAAGATTTCGAGTCATTATCTTTACAGTGTGTATTGTGTGGTGTTTATGCATCATCCGAGCCTCCAACACTTGTTCAAACAGAAGGATCTAAATTTGAGAGAGCGGAGATGGTTGGAGCTGCTAAAGGACTATGATATCACCATTATGTATTACCCCAGCGGCCGATTCCTTCAGTAGAAAGGAGATGAGTATGGGTAGTATTGCATTCATTCCCGTTCATAAGAGACCTCTTGTAGTTTATGTTAAAGCTTTGGCCAACCAGTTTGTGAGATAGGATGTTTCGGAGTCCAGTTGGGTTCTAGCTTGTGTGGTTTCTCATCCTTCCTTATATGATCGCATTAGAGAGCACCAATATGATGATCCCCATATGCTTGTCCTTAAGGACACTATTCATAGTGATGCAAGAGATGTGACTATTAGGGATGATGGGGTATTGAGAATAAAGGGTCGAATGTGTGTGCCCAATGTGGATGGGCTACATGAGTTGATTCTCGAAGAGGCCCATATTTTGTGGTCTTCCATTCATTCGGGTGCCACGAAGATGTATCAGGACTTGAGGCAACACTATTGGTGGAGGTTTTAATGAAATATCTTGTATGTATTTATTTTATATGGTACCACATGAGCATGATATTATGTTATATAAAGTGTGTTAAAAGTGAGTAGTATTTTAAGTAGTTTAAGATAATTTTTAATTATGTGGACATTGGAAAATTATTTATTTTTAGTGGGAGATTAACTAATTAATTAATCCTAATTTGGATAAATTGAAGTGCTCCAAATGTGATAGCCATACAATAGCCATTAGATGACTGTTAAATTAAAATTTGCAAGATGGTATCTTTGAGAGGGTTTGGTACCGAAGTCATCACTTTAGACAATTCTAATATGAAATTTTAACATATTTCACGTCAAAATCAAAAATGCTCTTTGAGTTTTTTTAACGCATGAAAAGAGAAAAGATGTTGGTTTAGCCTTATACATCGCAAATTCCTGAAAAATGGTAGGCATATTAGTAACATGACATTTCTTCTTCAACAAAAATTCGAGCAAGAATATGATACGAATTTTTTCCTACTCCAGGTATGCTAAGGCTATCCCTTCTTTCTTTTGGCATGATTCAAGTAAGGATACATAAATGTAATGCTATTCCATAAGTGATTCTACTCTTAGCATTTAAGAATGTCTATGTTATGCATTCATTTAAAGTGATTTCAAGCATGTTAATATTGAGGTATTTAATAAATATGTTAAGATTTATAATATAGTGATGCATGCATATTCATTTACCACTGTGCTTCGGTCGGTTGGGCAGTCATGCATATTCATTTACCGCCGTGCTAGGGCCAGTCGGGAAGTCATGCATTTACCACCGAGCTACGGCCGGTTGGCCAGTTACATATTTACCACCGAGCTACGGCCGATCGGGCAGTCATCCATTTACCACCGCGCTATGGCCGGTCGGGCAGTTATAACTGATCAGTTGGGCAGTCATGCATCATACGATATAGATAATAGAAACAATATCAAAGAGAAGCATTGTATGTATATATATATATATATATATATATATATATATATATATATATATATTTATATATATATGAGTATAATAATTATGCATATGCGGTGGCACTTCAGAGATTCAGGTTGACTCTTATATGTCTTAAATTAATGTTGACTTACTGTTATGTTTCAGTTCCGCCTTACATACTCAGTACATTATTCATACTGATGTCCTTTTATTGGGGACGCTACATTCATGCCTGCAGGTATAGATAATCAGTTTGACGAGCCCTCATAGTAGACGAGATTGGCTTCAGCGAATGATCGGCAAGAGTCCACCTCATTCGGAGTGCAGCCGAGTCTATGAGTCATCGTGTCAGAATTTTGCTACAAACTTATTGGTAGGCCGGTACCCTGTCCCATTTGATGTCAAATAATCTTAGAGGCTTTGTAGATAGAGGTTCATTTTGTACAGTATGTCAGAGGCCTTGACGGCCCATATGTATTCGCATTTTAAGAAAAATTGTTCAGTGATACAGTGTTTCCCACTTATAGTTATACATTACGAGTTCTAGCCATGTTAGCTCATGATAGTTAAAAATAAAAGAAAATGAGTTGCAGAGTGGTTCACTCGGGCCAGTGCGGCACCGGGTTCTAGCCACGCCTCCCCAGGATTGGGGCGTGACAAAGTGGTATTAGAGCGGGTCGTGTCCTAGGAAATCTACAAAGTCGTGCCTAGTAGAGTCTCATTTATGGGTGTGTTGTGCACCACACTTAACTGAGAGGCTATAGGGCATTTAGGAAATGTTACCCTTCTTTCATTTCCCTTCTGTTCGTGTTCAGTGGAGAGGTCAGCCTCCTGAGGCATCGACCTCAGAGCCCGGGTCCGATATGCGCAGACGTTACCCTAATCTATTTCCCGACTCAGGTACTTCCTTCTCCTGTCCGTTCGAGGATGAACGATTATTTTAGAGGTGGAGAATTTAACGACCCCAAAGGGTTGTCACTTGTGTTCTTACCCATTCTGTGCTTCCGAGGCTTTGGAAACCTCATTTAGGGTTGCCTCGATTTGCGTGCACAGTTCCGGCGCGTAACCGGAAATCTTAAATATGAAAATTTGTGAAAAATGTTAAGTTTTGATATTAAAATGAATAGATTTGTCTTCGGTCAATATTTTGGGTGAACAGACCCGGACCCGGACCCGTGATTTGAGGGTCCCGGAGGGTCCTTAGGAAAATATGGGACTTGGGCATATGCCCGGAAATGAATTCCGAGGTCCCACGCCCGAGAAATGAATTTTTGAGTAGAAATTGTTTTCTGAAAATATTTAAGGAAATTGAAAAATGAAATCTGATTAGAAAGCGATAGTATCGGGCCCGTATTTTGGTTCCAGCACACGGTACAGGTCTTATATATGGTTTAAGTCCTTTCTATAAAGTTTGGTCGATAACGAACCTAGTTTATCGTGTCTCAGACTTAAAATGGAAAATTTGATGTTTTATGAAATTTGATAGAATTCATGGATTTTGAGGCTTAATTCGATGAATATGATGTTATTTTGGCGATTTGATCGCACGGGTAACTTCATAGGATGTTTTTGAGGTAGTGTGTATATTTTGTTTGGAGCCCCGAGGGCTCGGGTGAGTTTTTGATAGATCACAGATTGCATTTTTGAACTTGGAAATTTGCTGGTGCAACTGATCTGCAGGTTTCGCATTTGCGAAGCCAGCATCGCAAATGCGAGCTATCCATCGCAAATGAGAAAATGCCCTTGCTGGCCAGGGATCGCAAATGCGACCATATGGTTCGCAAATGCGTGTATGAGACCTTCGCAAATGCAAACTATACATCGCAATTACCATGTTAGGGGTGTTCGAAATTGGGAACCCCAGTTCGCAATTCCCATGCAAACCAGTGGCCTGCAATGCACTTAAACCGAACTTTGACTCCATTTTTCATATTTCCTCAAACTCAAACACACTTAGGCGATTTTTCCAAGAACAAGACTTCTTCCAAATCATTTGTAAGTTGGTTTTACTCGATTATTTCAATCATTAACATCATTTAACATGCTTTCAACTTAAAAATCAAAGATTTACATGGGTGAAATTGGGTGATTTGGGTAGAACTTAGATTTTTCAAAAATTGGGGTTTGAGTGGGTGATTAACCTCCGATTAGAGAGATTTTTCCATGTCTGGACTCGTGAGAGTACGAGGGTCCTGAAAATGTAAAATTTATCCGAATCCGAGATTATGGCCTGAGGGGCGTTTTGGTCATTTTACCTAATTTCTTTGAATTAAGTACTAGAATCAGTTGCTTGAGATGTTATTTAGGATATGAAATTTATTTAAATAGATTTCGGCCATTTGGAGTAAGATACCCGTGGCAAACGTGTGGTTTCGAGTTGATTTTCGAGCCGGTTTGGGGTAAGTGGCTTGTCTAACCTTGTGTGGGGGACCTTTCCCCTTTAGGATGTGATATTTGGTAATTGAATGCCATGTACGTGAGGTGACGAGCGCGTACTTATGCTAATTGTTGAAAATCCAGTTTTACTTTAAATATCTAAAATGCGTTTCTTTCTTACCTGCTTTATTCTACTTGAAATTATAGCCCATGTTAGTTTAGAAAAGCATGCCTAGTTGACTTGAATTGCATATTTTCTTAAAGTTGCCTTAATTGTACTACGTGAAGCATGTTAGGCTAGAACTACTTGTTTCTTGTATTTTTGCACCCTATTTCTGAATGTTTTCTTGTTGTGACTGCGTATTTACTTTAGGACTACGGGACGGTATCCCGGGAGATCCCCCTGCGTATTTACTTTGGGACTACGGGATGGTATCCCGGGAGATCCCCCTGCGTATTTACTTTGGGGCTACGGGACGGTATCCCGGGAGATCCCCCTGCATATTTACTTTGGGACTATGGGACGGTATCTCGGNGGGAGATCCTTCGGATATACATATGATGGACTACGGGACGGTATCCCGGGAGATCCTTCGGATATACATATGATGGACTACGGGACGGTATCCCGGGAGATCCTTCAGATATACATATGATGGACTACGGGACGGTATCACGGAAGATCCTTTGGATATACATATGATGGACTACAGGACTGTATCCCGGAAGATCCTTCGGATATTCATATGATGGACTACGGGACGGTATCCCGGGAGATCCACTGGACAGTTGAGAAAAGGACTACAGGACGGTATCCTTGGAGATCCTCATTGTTACCATTCTTATTGAGCTGTACATATTCCGTGCTTACTCTTTTCTTGTGTTTTTGTTATTGCTTTGTTTGACCTGTCTTATTTCACTGTTGTACTCATTATTACTGTCTGTTTTCATGCTGTAAATTCCTATTATATTGTTTAACCTCAGTAGGGCCCTGACCTTCCTCGTCACTAGTCGACCGAGGTTAGGCTTGGCACTTACTGAGTACCGCTGTGGTGTACTCATGCCCCTTCTTCTCATGTTTTTCATGTGCAAATCCAGGTACCTCCACCTAGGTGCACTATCCCCGAGGTTGAGAGATCTAGCAGAGACTTCAGGTACATCTTCCGCGTCCACAGACCAGAAGTATCTATCTTATTCCAGCTTTAGTGGAAAGCTTTTCCTTCCTTTCAGTTGTTTAGACATTCTGGAGTTAGAAAAGTGTAGTATATTTCTGTTAGCCTGTGTTTTCCCGTGAGTTTCCGGGTTTTGGGGTGATATTGTAGACTTGCGCAATATTTAATTTGGGGTTGTATATGCCAAGCGGCATTTATGTATACAGTTTTTCTTTAGTTGTTCAGTTTTAATTAATTATCCCGCAAGTTGTGTCATTTTTTCCGCGTTGTTAGGCTTACCTAGTTATAGGGACTAGGTGGCATCACGACATGTTCATGGAGGGCGAACTGGGGTCGTGACACATACAATAGCCATTAGATGATTCTTAAATTAAAATTTGCAAAATGGCATCTTTGAGAGGGTTTGGTACCTAAGTCATCACTTTAGACAATTCTAATATGAAATTTTAACATATTTCACGTTAAAATAAAAAATGCTCTTTGAGATTTTTTTAATGCATGAAAAGAGAAAAAAATGGTGGTTTAGCCTTATACAATGCAAATTCCTGAAAAATGGTAGGCGACATAGTAACGTGACATTTCTGCTTCAACAAGAATTCAAGAAAGAATATTATACAGATTTTTCCCCACTCCAGGTATGTTAAGGCTATCCCTTCTTTCTTTTGGCATGATTTAAGTAACTATACGTAAACGTAATGCTATTCCATAAGTGATTCTACTCTTTGCAGTTAAGGATGTCTATGTTATTCATTCATGTAAAGTGATTTCAAGCATGTTAATATTGAGGTATTTGATAAAGATCTTAATATTTACAATATAGTGATACATGCATATTTATTTACCACTGTCCTACGACCGGTTGGGCAGTCATGCACATTCATTTACCACCATGCTACAAAAGGTTGGGAAGACATGCATATTAATTTACCACCGTGCTACGGCCATTCGGACAGTCATGCATTTACCACCAAGATACGACCGGTTGGGCAGTTACATATTTACCACCGAGCTACGGTCGATCGGGAAGTCATGCATTTACCACCGTGCTACGGTCGGTCGGGTAGTAACCACAGATCAGTTAGACAGTCATGCATCATACGGTATGTATAATAGAAACAATATCAAAGAGAATCATTGTACATATATATATGAGTATAATAAGTATGCATATGCGGCGGCACATCAGAGATTCAGGTTGACTCTTATATGTCTTTAATTAATGTTGACTTACTGTTGTGTTTCAGTTCCGCCTTACATACTCAGTACATTTTTCGTACTGAAGTCCTTTTGTTGGGGACGCTGCATTCATGCATGCATATATAGATAATAAGTTTAACGAGCCCTCATAGTAGACAAGATTGGCTTCAGCGAAGGATCGGCAAGACTCCACATCATTCAGAGTGCAGCCGAGTCTATGAGTCATCGTCTCAGAATTTTGTTACACACTTATTGGTAGGCTCATACCCTATCCCATTTGATGTCAAACAATCTTAGAGGCTTTGTAGACAGAGGTTCATTTTGTACAGTATGTCAGAGGCCTTGACGACCCATATGTATTCATATTTTAAGAAAAATGGTTCAGTGATACAATGTTGCCCACTTATAGATATACGTTACGAGTTGTGGCCATATTGGCCCATGATAGTTACAAAGAAAAAAAATGAGTTGCAGAGTGGTTCGCTCGGGCCAGTGCGACACTAGGTTCCAGCCATGCTTCCCTAGGTTTGGGGCGTGACAACTACCTATTTCTCTAAGCTTCATGGCACGATCGAAAGTATAAATAAATGAGACAATCCAAAATGTCTTGGTACTTAACCATTTATATGCATAGCCGGAACACATATAAAGAAAACTCTACTGGACATGGCTTCATGGACTCCCTAGGACACTTGAACCTAGTGCTCTGATACCAAGCTTTTCCATGCCCGAACCTGAGCCTGGACGTAACACGATACCCGGGTCTTGACAATATGTGATCGTGTGAACCAACTAGCTGACTGGAATAACAAATGATATCATAACATACTGAATATGAATGATAAACTAATAAATGCTAATATACTAAAAGTCTGAATGATATAAATGAAGTGCGAAAACACTAATATAAGTCTAAAATGTATATGTAGATACACTACTTAATATGAAAGGCCTGTGACTCTATCTAACTATTACTCTTGTCTATGAAGCCTCTAATGAAATACTAGAAACACAAATTGTCTATAAATACTGGAAGACTCTAAAGTAATGATACCACCCCAGAAGAACTGGGGCTCACCAAATAGTTAGTACGACAATCCTAGTGCTCTAAATCGTCAACCTATAAATCATTACTTGCATAGTGAGATGCATGCCCCGAGCAAAAAGGGACGTCGGTACATTTGAATTGTAGTAGTATATAAAGAAACTGAAAGAATGAATTATAAATGATGACACTAAACTGAGCTGATAACTTGGAACTGATAACTGATAACTAAAATAATAACTGATGGAATTGAAATTATAACTGATAACAATAAATGATATGATAATTGATAACTGATATCTGAACTGAACACAAGAAGTAAGGATATGAAGACTCCATCTTCTGAATGGTGAACCACCTGTTTACTCTATTTAAATAAACTACGGTCTTAGGCCCAACATATATATTTGCACAAACTATAGCCTCGGGCCCAAGTATATGTATATATAACTACGGCCTCAGGCCCAAAGATACATAAAGCATAAACTGCAGCCTCATTCCCAAAGATGCATAAAGCATTTATTGCGGCCTTAGGCCTAAATACATGTGTTCAACATTCAAGAATTTAGAATTAGGATATAAGAATCATGTTAAAATACTGAATCATACTGAGTTACATGATACTAGAATGCTGGATAGAACTAGACTAACACATGTATTTATAATAAATTGATTTTTTGTCATAACTGAAACTCATACGATATTGAATGATTGGGAATGTATGCCACCTAGAGAATATAAGTTCTACAACTATCCATGGGACTAAGGCATAAGTATGTTTTGAGAAGATTATCTGACCTAGGATCAGTGTGATCAGAAGCATGCAAAGTGAGATGATTTATTGAATGGATGATGACTCAAATGAGATGGAAGCCGATCGGACTGTGATTGGATTCCATGCCGCACACATGGTGGTAATTGTGCTAAAAATGATGATTGGAATTGTGGATATGGTTGATATCTCAAACGAATGACCAAACCGATTGGGTCGAGATCGGGCTCCGTGTAAGAACATGTTGGTATTGTGGATTGTGGCACATGGCACTAAGATTACCAACCTAATAAGATGAAACATTGAACCGAGAACTTATGTGATTACCACTTAATGTGTTAGTATTTGTTTGAAGCTTTTATTGTACAACATGACTGTCTTCCCTTCTTGTTTCATTGTTCCTTCTTTTAAGGTTGGTGTTTATCTTTACATACCAGTACGATCTGACAGTGCTAATGCCCCTTTTGCCGAGGGCGCTACATCTTTGAATTGATGTAGTTTGTTCCATAACAGGCAGTGACGATCGTCGCTAGTGGTGCATCCTCTTCTCAGCGGTCTTGGTGAGCCCCTTTTTCTTCCAGTGGTAATGTAGTACATCTTTTGTTTATATGCTTACGCATTTTGAGGTATATTCGGGGCCTTGTTGCCGGCATTGTCATAATTGTCTTTTGTATCCTTAGAGGCTCCGTACACATTTACGTGGGTTGTGTATGGGTGTTGGAAGGGTCATTGAATTATGTTGTATTTGTTTTGAACTCTTGTCCCACCAAATGGTAAAATGTATGTACTTTTGGAACATAGCAATGATATAATGAAAGCGAAGCAAAGAAAACTTGTAATGTTCTATGTATATAATCTTTCCACTGATTAACTAATGGTAACATGCCTCCTTTAATCATAAACGAGTCGGGTAGAACATATCTAATAGGCTTACTCGAGCGGGTTCACTCGGTTGAGCGCCAGTCGCGCTCCCCGAGGTTGGGGCGCGACAAACTTGGTGTCAGAGCCTCAGGTTTTAAAGTGTCCTAGGATGTCTCGGAGCAGTGTCTAGTAGAGTCCTTCTTATCGGTGTGTTGTCAAACACATTTATAAGTTGGAGACTATTTGGGCATGTAGGATCAATACCCTTCTTTGATACTCTCGATTGTGCGATGGGACTAATTGTGCAAATGTTTTCCCCTAACTTTTGCATTCCCTTAATTTTCAGTATATGGCCCCAAAGAAGAGAGCGAGAATTGGCCAAGAGGCAAATGCCACCACAAGAGTGACTGTTGATTCCCTACTTGATAATGCGGGTGAGGATAATCCCTCGACTATTACACTGCCTGGTTCTTCTACTCAAAAGGAAACTACACCAGTCCCTACACATGCAGAGAGTGCCACAATCCCTCCCGCCGATATTCCTGTTCCACCTCAAGCCCCAGATTGCGGTCCTGGTATTCAGATGGGGACATTAGGGGATCTATTCAGATGCTGACTTAGTTAGAGGCTTCTTAGGCCCAAAGTTCAAATGTTGCACCCACCTCTTTTAGTCTTCAAGGGGATTCTACTGTCTCCAGGGTAAATAGATTTCTTCTGTTAGACCCTCCATTGATCACATGTACTGATCCCGCACTACTAGAAATTGGAGCTATGTCAACACTTTTTATTACTACAGATAAGTAACCGTTGCAATAAGTAGTCTATTATTACGGTTTTAACCGTTACAAATAATTATTTGAACTACCTGGACACTTAGCAACTAAACCATTGAAATAGTCTTAAAATCGTTCTGATAGAGGTATACATGGCAACATTTTGTCTAACCATAGCAATAAATCAATCTATGGTGACAACTATATCTATTGTTACGGTCATTAATTCCCTCCTTATTTTTCACCCTAATTTTCTATACCTGCTAAAATGAAAAGGGCCCACCATAAGATTTTTAATTTTTATTTTTAAGTTTTTATATGAAATATATAAACCCCTAAAAAT
Organism: Nicotiana knightiana; assembly: GCA_005239525.1. NCBI lineage: Eukaryota > Viridiplantae > Streptophyta > Magnoliopsida > Solanales > Solanaceae > Nicotiana > Nicotiana knightiana. The sequence goes on along the minus strand of ML416139.1, from coordinate 36,278 downwards.
TAGGGTACAAGCTAATTCATCACTATCGGACATTACAACGAGACCTCAAAACAATCACCTCCTCCTCCTCCAGTCATCTTCACCACCAAAGATCATAGAAAGAGAGAACGATGAAGAAGAAGAAGACAGGACTTTTGGAGTAGCCGTGGTCTAAATGGGATTTTTGCAGTAGCTCCTTTCTTCCAGCAAAAACTGCCCCAAATCACCTTGAAATCAGTCAAAAAGCAACCCCAAATACCCCAGCAAAAATCAGTCAAAAAGACCTCAAATCAATCATCTCTGAAAATCGGTCCAAATCTCAATCAAAAGGAGGTCAAAATGTTGTAAAAGATAGCCATTAGAGAAGCTCCAAATTACCATCTTCTCCGATCCAGGCTTTCGGAAATTACGATCTCCTCCAGTCAACAACTCTTCTCGCTTGTCAGCGCCATTACAAACTCGCTCACTCGGTAAAGTTTCTGGAGTGGTATTTTACTTCTCGTTTTCAGTTCCTCTCTATTTGCTCAATTACTCAAAATTCACACTCCTTTCAAAAACCCTAGCATCGAGTTTTTACTTATTTACTAGTTCGCATCTAGTTTCTACTTCGTACGTGTAATTCGGGTAACCTTCAGCTCTTCTTAAGGATGTTTTATGAAACTTTTAATATTTTTTTATTTGGTAAATGTTATTTTTTTATTTTATTTCTTACAGTAATTAGTTTTTTTACTCGTACTATTTTTTTAGTTGCATACAATGTGGTTTCCCCTTTTATATGATTTTGCAGATCTGTTGTATTCCTATCGATTTGTCGAAATTCATGTGTATTTTGTTTATTAACTCGATTAACTTACTCCTTAAAAAAATTTGGGAACTATTTGGAACAATGGTTGTGAGCATCTATTTAGAAAGAGCAGACATGTTTCAGTACTTGGGAAAATTACTGGCTTGGAAAAGTATGGTTTTTTCAATGGTACTACTAAGGCTAGCAGAATGGCTAGTGTAAAAACTTCTAGCAAACTCATGTTACAGAGCTCCAAAGAAAGTCAAAAACTCTGGTTTCTTTTTCAGAAACTCATCATTTAGATCATCTCATCAAATTCCTTTGTACCCTAGTATAAGCAAGTGTAATTTACATGGAAGAAAATCAGAAACAGTTGCATGTGACATTTAGGGCACACTTCTTAGATCTTAATCTTTTTCCCCATATTTCATGTTAGTTGCTTTTGAAGGCGGTAGCATTTTCAGAGCCTTTTTCTTACTTTTGTCAAGTCCCCTTTTATTGGTTCTTGATTATGAACTTAAACTAAGAGTTATGATCTTTATTACATTCATTGGGCTAAGATTAAAGGATGTGGACAGTGTTGGAAGAGCTGTTTTGCCTAAGTTTTATCTTTAAAATTTAAATGTTCATGTTTATGAGGTGTTAAAATCAGCAGGGTGTAGGGTTGTCTTCACAAGTGTGCCTAGAGTTATGGTGGAAGGTTTTCTTAAGGAGCATTTGAGTGCTGATAGTGTTAAAGGAACTGAGTTGCATAATGCTGGGAGCTATTTAGATTAAATGTGTTCTTGGGTTCTAGCCCAATTGGTATGAGATAATATTGGAGTACTTTACTGGAAGATTTGAGTCTTTTATTAAACATGTAATACTCTTTACTTGAGGTAACATATTTTCAAGAGAAAGGTGCTTTTGTTCCCCGGCATATATATGAAGTTATTGTAGCTCCTTTATTCTTTAGCAACTCGACCTCAAGGGGTTACTCCTGAAGCATTTTATATTCGAATTTGAGATGTTTTCTCCTTAGCATTATGTGTAGTCTTAACTTGAAACACAGAATAACCTTTGTATCAAAACTATGTTTTCCTAAGATTTGTTGATCTTTGGCTCATCGGTTTCTCTTCACCTTCTGTTCGCTCTACAAAATACAAGCTTAGCGTCCAACTCTCATCTTGAATCGGAATTTTCTTGTACATATGAGTTCCATGATAACTACTGCTTGATCCTAAGTTCCAAATGATGTAAGTATCTTTCTAAAGATAACTTTTTAGTGGTTGTCAGAATGCATATTCTGATAAAGAGTTGAAGTTATTATGGATAATATTAAAGGAAATCATAGTTTGGAGGGTTAATTAAGTCATCTTATTATGCTTCTACAATGTCTCTAAGATGGCCTTGTTACTTATTAATTTTATCTTCAAAGATTGAAAGTAGAAACCAATACAACTAGGCTTGAGATCCCAAATACATGAAACAAAACCGGTAAAGGATAAGGATGTCACGACCCCAAAACTACCCCGGCCGTGATTGCGCCTATTGTGATACTAGCTCAGCCAATTGATATTTTTCAAAAAACATAAAAAATCTTTCGTTTATAACATTTCTAAATCGATAAATCATAACTGTTTCATTTAAGCATTTTTTTAAACAGACTAAGATATGTTGAATAATAGATACAATCCAAGATCCCGGAGTCACTGGTCATGAGCATCTAAAGACAATACAAGTCTGGAATATAAATACTATAATAGTAAGAAGGAGAAGGGTAAGGTTGAGGACGCGTGCAACTACCTCGCAAATCTCCGTGAATCTCAGGTACAGTAAATCAACTATCAGTTAGCCCTAGCACCTGAATCTGAACACAAGGTGCATGGAGTAATGTGAGTACGCCAATTCAGTAAGTAGTAAAAGTAAATAGGGTCTGAGCAGTAAGAAACACATAAGAACACGTCATCAATTCACAGTAAATACAATATTTCTTTCCCAACAGTATAAACGTTAAGTCATTACACTCAAAAGCCGATTTCAGTAAAAATCATTTGGGAATATATTTTTCCAACAGTTCCAATAGGAATTCAAGAATTTTAGTGTAAAAAGTGATAAAATCATAACTGACCTCTCGGGCAAAAATATGCATCCTAACTCGCCCCTCGGGTGTAACATCACTCAGAATCAGTCCCTCAGCATACCTCACAATCACTCGTAATCAGCCCCTCGGGAAACCCCATAGTAACTCATGCCTCCCAATCACTCTCACTCGGCACTCGACACTCGCACTCAGTAGGTACCTATACTCACCGGGGGTGTACAGACTCCGGAGGGGCTCCTTCAGCCCAAGCTCTATAACAAGCCAAATCATGGCATCAATCATTCCGGCACTCAGCCTATCAATAACATGTTGCGGCGTGCAGCCCGATCCCATATCATATCCTCAAAAATCAGGCCCTCGGCCTCACTCAGTCATCATAAATAGTATAACATGCTGAGCCGCACAGCCCGATCTCATAATATCCTCACAACATAGGCCCTCGGCCTCACTCAGTAAGAAACCTCTCAAAAAGCCATTCGGGCTATCAGTAAAATGGGGTACTCGACCCAAAATATCATTTTATATCTCAAAATAGTGTAAATAAAACTGAGTTTCAATATCATTTAAACATAATATGACTGAGCGTAAATCATAAGTTAACATAGTGAAGAATAGCAGTAAAAAGCCCCCAAGGGGTCCAAACAGGTCGGCAAAACGCCCCAAACATGGTGTGCAGCCCATAGTAATAATCTTTAAAACATGAAATATCATATGATTATAATCAATTACGCAACCTAGTAGTTGCTACGGGACGGACCAAGTCACAATCCCCCAACCGTGTGCACCACACACTCTTCATTTAGCATGTGCGCCTCTCCAAAACAGTGATAAAATGTGATGTCCGGGGTTTCATACCCTTAGGACAAGATTTACAGTACATTACTTACCTCAATCCGAGCAAAATTCTACTCTGAAATGCCTTTGCCTTTCGAATCGGCCTCCAATCGACCGGAATCTAGCCACAATTAATTCAATTCAGTCAATACTTATTATAGGAACTAATTCCATATGAAAATATTATTTTTTCAAACAAAATCCGAAACTTAACTCAATATTGCCCGTGAGGCCCACGTCCCGAAATCCGACAAAACTCACCAAATCCGACATCCCATTCAACCACGAGTCCAACCATACCAAAATTACTAAATTCCGATAACAATTCGGCCTCCAAATCTTCAAATTTATTATTTCAAATCCCTAGGCGTAAATCCCCAATTTACACCTCAAAAACATGTAATCTAGTCGGATTATTCGATGATAATTATATATTATGAAGTAGAAATGATCACCAGTGATTTACCTCAATATTTCCCATGACTTCTCGCTCAAAAATCGCCCCAAGCTGTGTTCTTTCACCAAAAAATGCTAAAATGGGCTTAAAAAAACAGAACAACATTAAAAACCCAATTCTTGTTGCTAAAAGCTAATTCCCGTCGCTAAAAGTGCCAAATCTAGTCGCTAAAGGTGCCCACCAGATCATGTTGCACTAGCAATGTTTAATTTCAATAAAAAGGCTCTAACTCCACCATACGAACTCGGAATTCGATGATTCTTGTTCCTTTGAGTAAATAATAATACGAACATATTCCTTCAATCGAAACTCAATTTGGAGCTCATTTGCTCAGTGCGATAACCATTTCGCTCGCTTAAAAATTAACTCATGTTTCGCGTCAACAACCCAATCGCGACTTGATGAAATTAGACCAAACTTTCCAGATCACTCCTAAAATTCATTATCAAATTTTCGGAAGTCTCGAAATCAAATTTCGATGTCTAGAACTAAAAATGGACCTTTGGATCATTACATGTTTATGCTCAAAACGCCAAAATCTTCCAAAAACTCTTCCAAAACTTATCCGAGCCTCATGGGACCCCAACCAAGTATCCTAACAAGTCCCATAATATGACACAAACTTAGTCAATGCCTCAAATTACATCAAACAATGCTAAAACGGTGAATCACACCCCAATTCGAGCTTAATGAAACTAAGAACTTCCAACTTCTATATTCGATGCTGAAACCTATCAAATCAAGTCTGATTGACCTCAAATTTTGCACACAAGTCACAAATGACACTACGAACATATTCCAACTGTCGGAATCCTATTCCTGTCATGACCCAAAATCTAACCATGGTCGTGATGGCGCCTATCGTGTTACAAGGCAAGCATATTTCTCAAAATATTACTACCAACATCTGAATTTCTCATAAACTAAACCAACTCTAAATAATAACAATATAGAATACGGAAACGAGCCCCAAACATCAGGATATCACAAATCATGAGCGTCTAAAACTATAAACTAAGATATACAAATTGTCTAACTGTCCAAAAGAAGAAATGACAACAGGAGTAACAAGGTCCTGTGGACACTAGCAGCTGCCTTGAAATCTCCACAGATAGTCGTCCTGAACTCAACGATCGCGGCGCTTTAACTCAACTGGATCTGCACATAAAGTGCATGGTGTAGTATGAGTACAACCGACTCAGTAGTAACATAAATAACTAAGGAACTGAGTAGTAGTGACGAGCTAAGTAGAACAATCCAATTATTTATTATCACAATTTAAAAATAACATAAATAAATAGGTAAATTCCATAACTCAGTAAATGCCACAAAGAAATTTAACAGATATATGTAGCAATAGCAAAAGCAAATGCAACCTCACAACAATGTCACTCCATCACAGCACTCGCACTCAGCACTCAGCACTAAGAACTCAGTACTCACCACTCAATAAACTCAACAATCTGCGCTCACTGGGGGTGTGTACAGACTCCGGAGGGGCTCCCAAAACCCAAGCGCTAAGTATTTACAACACACGTGTCATCCTATTAATACCTGGATCTGCACGGTCAACTCACGTGCTACGCGGACAACTCATGCGCTTGGTATCAATACCTGGACCCGCACAGTCAACTCACGTGCTACGCGGACAGCTCATGCACTATGCTATTAATATCCTCACAGTGAGTCCCTCGGCCTAACTCAATCATGTACCTCACTAGACTCACCATCATCAACAAATAAGGGAACCCAGCCCACATCAAGTATCACAACATATTAGCACATAACAGAGACTGAGGTAAACATGTACAATAATTTTTATGATTGAGTACAAATAATGTGAGCATGAATAAAGCGTAAGCATGACCTCTAATATGAAGGCAGACAAGTTCGACAACAAGTAACTACGTAAACACAGATGATGGCCATGAGGCCTCATGGGACGGTCCAAGTCTCAATCCCTCGGGGTATACACCCACACGCCTGTCACCTAGCGTGGTTATCACCTCCGAACAGTCACAAGTTATCAAATTCTCCGGGTTTATACCCTAAAAGCTAGAGTTAAAACTGTTACTTGCCTTAACAACGTAAAATCCTACTCCGGGATGTCCTCGCCCCTCGACTCGGCCTCCAAAGACTCCGAATATTTCCAAACTATTGAATAACACGTTCTAATTAATCTACGCGAATTATTTCCATAATCTTAGGACGAGTCAAAACCAAAGTCAGCCTATAATTCAATTAATAAATAATTATACACAAACATAGACCAATAGTAGTACTTCAAAAAGTACTGAAACTGTAGTAACTTAGAAAACTATACCATATAATTTATTTCACTTCATTATTACCATCATCCTTACTTCCAATTGTTACACCATTATTGAAAATTATGTGTTTATATACTAAATAATATAAATCTAATACTGTAGCTTCTTAAGTAGGTTAAGTTTTCCCCAACAGTGTACTAAAATCCTCGTTTCCATAGTTACATCTCGTGTGCTTCCTTTAAAAAACTAATAAGAATGATATCATCATTCTTGTCTCTTACCTTTAAAGGAATAATAGGAAACAATGTTGTATTTCACCGAATCCCATTCCAGTAACTTTCAATACTATTAAACATTGATATATTACTATGCCATCATCATTATTATTATAAGAATATAATTCATAACTCCACTAATTTACTCATTAATATAAAATACACTACTATGGAGACTTAGATATAGTACATGGATACTTGAATTTTTCCGCAAAATATTTCAGCATGAAGTTAAGCTCAAATTCCCACAGATGTGGCGTCAAAGTTGTCTCCACAGTATTTTCTCAGGGATTTAGTGTTCTCTTGAAGAACTACTTTTAAAATACTCTCTTTTATCAACCCTTGGGTCATTAAAACGTGCAGCCACAAAAGAGTGGTCTTGTCCCACTCTTTTTCATTTAATAATTTCAGTTTTTTTTTAAGTTTAAGAAATTAGCACTAGCCACTTATTTGGTACACTATTTGTATTTTATGTATTACTATAAATTCTCTTCAACTAGCTTACTGTTTAACTCAATGTCTATAAACTAAATTAATTTTCTAATTTCATAATTAATAAATATAAAATACTATTATTTTTCCTAGTTTATTACAATTCTTACCCCGACAACTGATTTTCCACTGCCGACCGGAAATTGCCAAAAACTTACTCCGGACCTCAAAATAACATTCCGAACACACTCCTAAGTCCCAAATCACCTAACGAAGCTATCTGAGCCATAAAATCCACATTCCGAGGTCGTTTACCTATAAGTCAACTCCTGGTTGACTTTTCCAACTATAAAGCCAACTTAAGAGATTAAGTGTCTCATTTCTCTCCACAATCACTCTGAACCCAAACAACCGACCCAACACAACATAAATAGGATAAGCAACATATGATAAAGCATAAATAGGGAAAATAGGGCTAAAATTCTCGGAACGGCCGGTAGGGTCGTTACATTCTCCCTCACTTAAACATAAGTTCGTCCTCGAACGTGCCCAGAGTTGTTTCCAAAACTATCAAGATTTGCCGTGAAACCTGCCATGCACATACCCTGGGTGATCCCACGTCACCCTATCCCATATAGGTCCAATAGCTCAACATAGCTGAAATTTCGAAATCCAACCTAACCAATAAACCTTAGAACCCAATTTCCACTTCCGAAATAATTTCCAAGATCAAAATTCCACAACTATAAACTGAATAAGTTTGAACACGCTGTATCAAGCCATATCCATAACCCAAGATGTAATCACATAATATACCGCATAACTTAAAACACTCCTAGAGATAACTCTTAATCACAATAGTTGCTCAAAACAACCCAATACCGGTACATAACCTCTTATCAACCAATGCCTCGCTCTAACACTTTCATATACTGCCGTTAACAAGTACCATCACAAGACTATGCTTAGAGCCTGGCACACATCGTAAAAATAAAAACACACGAATCTGGTACCAAGGATCATACCTCCACATAACTCCGCTACAATGCGTGATCCCATCCAAATGCTGGTCCACATGAAACACTTCAAGCCACCTTGCCCAAAACATATAACCATGCGCAATTCGACATCAGGTACTCAAAGTGCATTGCCATAAACACGGGGAACCAGATGATACCATGTTACACGAACCCGAAAGAACATAACCAATATGCCTTGATTCCACAATACCTAATTACTTACTTTACTCAAATCCCGCTATAATGCTGAAATAGATCTGCACGATATATGCATTTAACCAACAATCACAACTCCTCGCAACACCGAAGGGTAACTCATAGATCACTCCAGAACACGAATAAGCTCAATGAAAATCGAATGGTACATCCCTCAACAATAGCAATTCGGAGTCAACAATTCTGACCCGGTGCAGAACACATACCCATATTGGGCCTACTAATGAACCCTAAATCAACTCTGGTCACCCACAACAGATAGATAACTCTCTGAAAGTTCATAATGACTGAATCATGGTACATACTAAAATCTGACTAGCTTTGCTCGCATGTTCACAGTCCACAACATCATAATAATCTGTTTATAAGGACTCTCAGTCTCGAAGTCCATGAAGCTCACAAATTACCATATTTGATCCCAACTCCACCGCTCTAGTATATAACACATCCCTAATACTCAATCATTCCACGAGGGATACCCCTATAATTCTTCCGTGTCACCAAGCAACCTTGAATATCAACAGTCAATCCAACAAGAGATCGTCGCAATTCTAATGAATCACCCATAACTCCACACATTGCCTTTTCTGAAACGTATACCCTCATCAAGCCACCTAATAATGATATCATCTACCGAGTCATCTGAAACTTCCAATGATGCCTACGAATTTTTGACCTCCCTTCCAGAACTGAACATTGACCTCACATATGCAAATCTCAACTCTACACAACATACCGCATACGCCATGACACCCTATGATAAATATGAGAACTTCATGATCCCTTCCGAACCATATGCAACTACGTACCCAACTAGCCAAGAACTTTCCATTTGATCCCATTTAGAAGCAAAATGACTATAAATCACTTGCATCTTACGCCAGTAGAAAATATACATCTCTAACCGTGGTAGAAGCCATCAAGAACTATCCGAATCCCATTTGTACAACACCAAACCGTCACGATTGAATCATTCTAACTTAACCAAGCTACGCATGTCACCAAAACCCAAGAGCATTGCTAAGAAACACCTGTAAAACTCATTACCTCATAAACACCAACAGAACTAATCATATCCCTTACCATGCCGATCCGACCTACTACAATGTCAAAATAAAAAATAAGTACCCTCTACCAAGGATAGATGATTTATTTGATCAGTTACAAGGTGTTATGTTCTTCTCCAATATTGATTTGCACTCGAGGTATTACCAATTGAAGATCATGGAGCAGGATACTCCAAAAACAACTTTTAGAACCCGGTATGGGCACTTTGAATTCATGGTAATGTCCTTCGGGCTAACAAATGCCCCGATAAATTTCGTTGATCTTATGAATCGAGTCTGCAAGTCATTTCTTGACTCCTTTGTGATAGTTTTCATTTACAACATTCTTCTATATTCACTAAGTCCAAAGGATCACGTCGATCATCTCAGGGTAATTCTGCAGACTCTTCATCAGCACCAGTTGTATGCGAATTCTCGAAATGTGAATTTTGGCTTGAAGTTGTTACATTACTGGGTATGTCATCTCCAGAGAAGGAATTAAGGTTAATCCTCAAAATATTGTAGCGGTAAAAGATTGGCCTAGACCTACCACTCCAACAGAGATTCACAGATTCTTGGGCTTAGCTGGGTATTACAGGAGGTTTATGGAGGGGTTTTCTATGCTTTCCTCTCCGTTGACTAAATTGACGCAGAAAGTGGTTACATACTAATGGTCATGGGAATTGAAATCAAGATTAACTTCAGCACTGGTGTTGACTCTTCCAGAGGGTGCATATGGGTTAGTGGTATGTTGTGATGCTTCAAGGATCGGGCTTGGGTGTGAGTTGATGAAACATGGCAAGGATATAGCTTATGCTTCAAGACAACTTAAGAATCATCAAAATAACTATCCAACACATGATTTAGAGCTTGCGACGGTGGTATTTGCATTAATGATTTGGCTACATTATCTGTATGGGGTCCATGTGGATGTATTCACGGACCACAAGATCCTTCGATATATTTCAAAACAAAAGGAATTGAACTTAAGGCAAAGAAGGTGGCTTTAGTTGCTCAAGGATCATGACATCGACATTTTATATTATCCGGGGAAGGATAATGTTGTGGCGGATGCTCTTAGCCGAAAATCTATGGGTTGTTTGGCTCACTTGAAGGCATGTCAAAGGACACTGGCCTGGGAGGTTCACCAATTAGCCAGTTTGGAAGCTCGTCTTGCGGACTCCAATGAAGGGGGAATAATTGTGCAAAATAGAGCAGAATCATCGCTTGTGGCGGATGTCAAGGAGAAGAAATACAATGATCCAGTGTTGGTTCAGTTGAGGGAGGGGATTCATAAACATAATACCACAAATGTTTCTCTTGGCATGGATGGCGGTACATTACGGTACCAAGGGTGACTATGTGTTCCAAATGTAGATGGTATTTGGGAAAGAATCATGGAAGAAGCTCATACTTCTAGATATTCCGTGCACCCAGGTTCTACAAAAAATTATCATGATCTCAAGGAATTTTATTGGTGGAATGATATGAAGAGGGGTGTGGCGAACTTTGTGGCAAAATGTCCAAACTGTCACCAAGTGAAGCCCGTGCATCAAAGGCCCGGTGGGTTGGCTCAGAATATAGAAATTCCAATGTGGAAGTGGGAAATGATTAATATGGGTTTTGTGTTAGGGTTACCGCACTCCGCGCAAGGTTGAATCAATTTGGGTAATCGTGGATCAACTAACGAAATCAGCTCACTTCTTGCGAGTTAAATCTACCGACACAATATAGCAGTATGCTCAGTTGTATATCAAGGAAATAGCTAGGGTCCACGACATTCCAGTTTCAATCATTTCAGACCGAGCGGCTCAGTTCAAGGCTAGTTTTTGGATAAGATTTCAGGAAGGGTTGGGTACTCAGGTGAATCTTAGCACTACCTTCCATCCATAGACCGACGGGCAAGCAGAGCGGACTATTCAGACGCTTGAAGTTATGCTGCGTGCTTCTGTTATTGATTTCAAGGGTAGCTGGGATGATCATTTTCCACTCATAGAATTTGCTTATAATAACAGCTTCCGTGCCAGTATTCAGATGGCGTCATTCGAGGCATTGTATGCTAGGAGATGTAGATCGCCGATTGGGTGGTTTGAGGTTGGGGAAGCTGAATTGAAAGGGCTAAACCTTGTGCATCAGGCTATGGAGAAGGTTAAGATAATAAAAGAGCGGTTTAAAACTGCTCAGAGTCGTCAGAAGTCCTATTCAGATGTCCGTCGCAGAGACTTGGAATTCAAAGAAGGTGATTGGGTATTCTTGAAGGTTTCCCCCATAAAGGGTATTATGCGGTTTGGAAAGAAAGGGAAACTGAGTCAGAGGTATGTCGGGCCGTACATGATCATTCAATGGATCGGTCGGGTGGCATACAAGCTTGAGCTACCACACGAGATTTCATTAGTACACCTGGTGGTTCATATGTCTATGCCGAAAAAGGTAGTGGGAGACCCATTGTCTATTCTACCAGTTGAGACTATTGAGGTTAATGAAGGACTTTAATATGAAGAAGTTTCAGTTGCCATTGTTGATAGGCAAGTCTGGAAGTTGAGAAACAAAGAAATCGCCTCTGTGAAAGTTCTATGGCGAAACAAGCAGGTTGAAAAAGCTACGTGGGAAGCTGAGGAAGAAATGAGAAGTACCCTCATTTGTTTGAATAACCATGTAACAGTTTCTATGAAGTTACTTCCTATAAAACTTTGTATCATTTGTTCAATTAATGAAAATGTGTTCTTTTGAGTTGTATATGTTGCTTATAACACCATGGTTGGTATTGATGTGAGTTTTGTTAAGTCGTTGGCTTGTGCATATATTGTAAGATGCATTTTCGGGGCTCTCTGACAGGTGGATAGGCCTAATTACAAAGAAAACTCTAGCCGAAGTTTTGGAAAACCTAGCAAGTTACTTAAACTCGGGGCTACTAGTGTGTGGTATGAAAACCAAGCTACATAAGTTGCTAATTGTGGACCTTAAATCCTCCTTCGAGTATGAATGATCTTATGTGGGGGAGGATGTAAGGCGCCGTAAATTTTTTACCTAAACCCGAAATTTCGTGGTGCCAAGTTAGATTTATGTGTTGAAATAGTAAAAATTCTTCGCGGCCGCATAATCACTCTGCGGACCGCATATTGGTCGTAGAGTGAGGCAATTAATTTTGCCAATTTTAAAGTTAGTTTTGCGGCCAAATATGCGACCGCATAATCATTTCACGGGCCGCATAATTGTCCTTGGACTTTTGCGAAGGGAGGTTCAACGGTGCATTATGCGACTGCAGAACAGGTATGCGGACCGCATAATAGTCGCAAACCTAAGAAGAAAATTCAAGCCCCTGAGGTGTACTTTTGCGATCACTTTGCGGGCCGCATAACCATTATGCGGTCATATATGATACCACATATCTGTGTTGGGAAATCGATTTTTCTTATTCTAATACACGGACCTATTATGTTTAAAACACATATTAAACACTATTTGGGCTATTTTCTGATAAGTTCTAGAGTGAGGGGGGAGAGAGTTCTCAGAGAGAGGAAATAACATTCAAACTATATCCATCAATTCTTGCTAAAACCTTCAATATTTTTCAAGTGATGTTCACTAAGTATCCTCCTTAAAGGTAAGGATCTATGCCCCAGGTCATAATTTTGAAATTTCTACTAAAATGGGTAACTAGTAATATAGTTCATGGGCCTGGGGATTATTAGTTTTTGCATGCATGGGTGGTGAAGGAACATGGGAAGAATGTGAGCTAAAAATGGTAAAGAATAGGGTATGGGTGTTTCACCCCTTTTTCTTGCAAAATCGGGTTTCGACACGTGACACCTCTCTTAAGGAAGGGCGTTAAAAGAGTGTCGCCACCTAACAGGTTTGAGCTGCGTTAGGGAACCTCTTTGCAAATACCTCAGGTTTAACCAGTTTGCGTCACCAAAGATCGGGTAAGGGGTCAAATGACCTCGATGAGAAGGTGTTAGGCACTCCTCGAGGTCTAGAACTTTGGGTCCCGGCCCAACTCGAATTATATTAATTAGTCTAAAAAAATATAAAATTGGGCAAATAAACAAATAATTGATTTTGAAATAGAGGTTGGGGGTCCTATGTTTTTTAGCCTAAGGGATCACCCCGTGCAACATAAATAATACTTCGTAACTCCCTTGAGGTGGGGTGTTACTCGTACTATTCAGCGGGCGCACACTATCATCTCCTGCTACCCATTTACTACCTTTAAGTTGTTTACCTAAAGCGCACTAGTTGATTCTAAATCGTACCCTATGTGCACTACCCGTCCCACACCTATGTTCCAGGAGGAATTTGGACCTCTATCTCGGGGTGATTCTAGACTTAACTTAGGTTACTGAGAAAGGATAAAACTAGGTGACCTACTAAAACAATTTGGACTTTCATGTATAAGAAAATAAGGGCTCAAGTTGGCCTCTGCACTTAGACAACAAATGCACGCAAACTAATTAACATTTAGCAGTTGCAGATTTTAAACATGTTAAGGTTATGAATCCTATAGGCATGATCTTTATGTGATTCTAGATTTTAATAAGCAGGCGGTTTGATATGTAAAAGTTTTTTTTCTTAATATGATTTCTAAAAGAATACTTAGTTGCCTACTATATAAGTATAAGAGATTAAACCTATAGGCATGATATCTAGGTGATTCACGTAGTAACTAAGAATGGTAATCATAGGAATATATTCAGAACTGCTTAGTCGAATCTTATAGGCATGGTTTCTAGTAATGATAATGCCAAAGTGTTGAAAATTTTGTATTAGTACTTGAAAGAAACTTGCATGATAATAATTAAGACTGATTTAGACCCTATAGGCAGGACTTCTATAGTTATAATCGAGACTGATTTTAGATTCTATAGGCATGGTATCTAAATTGCATATTAGGCAGCATGTAACTTAACAAATTCCTATAGACCCTAATGCATATGCACATTTAGATATTAGTCATTTAATATCCTATATGAATGATTTCTAACAGGTAAAAGCAAAACACATTAAGCAAAGTAGAGAACCTATAGGCAGGATTACTAACACATAATAATTGAGCATGTTTGAGAAAAATAGAACACATATAGGTAGGATCTCTACCCATAATAACTGCACATGTTTGAGCATAATAACATATTTGAGAAAATTAGAGCACCTATAGGCAGGATCTCTACCCATTATTATGAAAGTGTTAAGATAAACTCCCCTTTTTCCAATTTTACTAATACCCCAAATGTTATTACAGGATTATTATAGACCCAATAAATGGAAGAAATTATAGTGTAAAATAACTATAAGAAGCCTACAGTAGGCCTAAAGATATACCCAACCAGGCCAGGCCTTCATTCTCGTGGTTCACAACAGCCCATAAATTACGTCTTCCTTGATATAAGGCTGCCAAAAATCAATTGATTTACCCAGTAGGTAGAAAACAGAGTTGAGCATGTAGAACCAAGACCCTAGTGTGTCAGAGTTCCCAAGGGCTACAAGAACCCAGAGCAGTGCTCACAATAGAGAGGTTGATAGGGGAAACCCAGAGGAATGACTAAGGACCAAATCCTAGTGTGTCAGAGTTCATTAGGGTGTCCAGTAAACCCCGAGCAATGCTCACACTAGGGAGGTTAAGGACAGGACCTAAGTAGCTTTGGCTTTCAGCCGGCCAAGAGTAAGAACTAAAAAGATACCAGGCAGTGAGAGAATAAACTAAAGTTGACGGACAACACACAGAGTCAAGTAGAGCACGTAAAACAGGCAATAAAACATGCTTGGGTTTTAAGAATATACTTTATCAAAGTTTCAAAAGAAAAAATTCAACACATAATACATATGTTACTAAGCATATTTGTAGGCTTGATGTGCATAGACTTATAGTAAGAGAAGAAAGAAGAAGAATTTCAAATTATGCTAAGTGTAGAATGCTAGTGTCACAAAAGGGAATCATATCATTTGGCAACAGAACTTAACATGATGAGAACAAATTAGAGTAACTACTGGGAAGTCAAGACATAGTGAAAACATGATCAAAACAGGCTACATGACACCAGAGAAAATTCAGAAACATATTTATGCTATATATTTAATGGAACATTAATATTTAGTCAACTAATCCATATAAAGGGATATGAAATCATGTTCAAAGAGAAGGGTTAATAGCAAATTTAAACATTGAAGAGATAGCCAAAGTGCAAAGGTTCTAAACATTCAGTAATCCATAGGCTAGGCAGACTTAAAAGAAATCAATTAAAATCATGTCTAAGCATGTCTCAAGCTATAAACGTAATGGAATTAAGATTGGAAAGGCCTGAAATTGAAGTGAAGTAATCAGACTTGCATACGAGAACAACCCAGAAACACATTAAACAACAATCTTCAGAAGTGAAAACACATGCTAATGACTGGTAAATAGGGAAAGTACAAAAATTGGCAGAATCTAAAATAAATAAAAATAAAAATCGAATGTTGCATAGAATAAGATGAACATAGAAAAAAAATATCACTTAAAATCAAAGAATCGAACCAGATTTGGTTCGATCTAAAAAAGATCTGAAACCCTAATTTTTAGGGAAGTAAGAATAAATAGAGATACACAAAGATCCATACCATAATAGAACAAGAATGAACACAGACGGAATATTGTAAAGGTCAAGAAGTTGAACCAAATTTGGTTCGATTCTGATGAGATCCGCTTGACTTGTTTAGGTAAGCGGTATAGAGAAGGATCCAGTACCAAGGGAGAGTTGAATATGGCAAGAAATAGCCGTATAATCCCATGTCTGGTGGGATTAGGAGAGGGATTTGGGGTTAGACGGTTAAGGTTTGGGAGGAGAGAAGGAGGGATGTTTGAGTGAATTCAAAGGCGGCGGGAGGTGAAGAGTGATTAGGGTTAGGGGTGTTAGGTCAATTAAAAGGGACAGGGTAATATGGCATGTTGATCTCAGAGATCAACAACCAAGATTAGCTAGGGGTTCCGGGTCGGGTTGGTTTAACTGGTTCGGTTAGGGGTTATTTGGTTTGGGCTAAGAGGTTATTAGGCTGGGACTGGGTAGTTTAGGTCCGAAATTAAGGTAAATTTGGGGGCAAATTTTAAATACCCAATGTTTAATAAATAAATAATTAATAAATATAAAAAATACCATTTTTATAAAATAACAAAAAATGAGTACTTAACATTATAAAAATGTAAAAATTCATTTTTTGCACAGATAATATAATTACACATGCATATGGAATATTATTGCAAAAATGTGCAATTAGCCTTAAATGCAAATGTAATTATAAGAAATGCACTAAAAATATTTAAAATTTCACGTTGCTAAAGATGATAAGTTTATATTATTAAATAAGCATAAAATAATTTTTAGGAAAATAATTGGATATTTACAAAATGAAATGCAGAAATAAATTGATTTAAAGCCTTTGAAAATTATGGAAAATTATGAAAAATACTTGTGTGTGCTTATAAATTAAATGATGATGCATATGCACTATTTTGAAAGTACATGTATATATATATACATACATACATACATACATATATATATATATATATATATATATATATATATATATATATATATATATATATATATATATACACACATATATATTGGGTATCAACAGTTGCCCCTCTTTACCCGGGAATGATGAAAGAGTTATCGAATAAAGAAATGATTTCCGATTTTGACCGAATGGGGTGGTTTTTAAAAAATATAGGCCGAACCCTGGTTTCTGAGTTTCCTACATATCCCTGGTTTTACAAGAATCAGGCCATGTGTAGTTCTGGATCCAACGGTGGAATAAATCGATGAAGTTGTTATAGGAACAGACAAACTTTCTGGATAGGACGTTATCGGAACTGTGCATGGATGTATCTGAGAACCGATATGGATATTTGAACGGTTATCATATGGGAATGGCTAACGGCCGATGGTTGGTTATGTTTGAAATAAATGCAAGATATGAACGTTGAAAGAAAACTGGAGTGAAGATTGCTCCTGTTAGGAGAACCGTTGCTTCCTGGGTTACCTACAAAACATAAAACACAACGCTTGAAAGTATATATGGATTATTGCGAGGATTTAAACATGATGTAAATTCCCTTTGGAGCATGCAAGTTGTCCTTAGACCATGATGTCCTAGGCCATGAATTGTGTAATAAGGGATTCGCAGGCCATGAAATGATATTCCCGGGCCATGAAAATGGTGCCTCTGAACTATGACGCCTTTGAATAATGATGTGAAATATTGAGAAATCCTCAGGCTATGGCATGGTGTCTTCCTTCTACGAGGATGATGCCTTCGGACTATGATGCCTTCGGAAAAATGGCTATATTTCAGCTCCATGAGCTGCAAAGACATGATGCTTGAAATGAAACAAGACAGAAGTTTGTGCAAGGTTTTAAATAGCGTAGCATTTTTGGTTATGCAAGGAGAGACAATGTTTAGTCTCATGCCAGAATGGAGACAATGCTTACTCTCGTGCAAAGGGAAGGCAATGCTTAGCCTTATGCAATTAAGGAGGCAGGGCTTAGCCTCATGCAAGGAATGGAGACAGTGCTTAGTCTCATGTAAGGGAAGCCAGTGCTTAGCCTTATGCAATTAAGGAGGCAGGGCTTAACCTCATGCAAAAATGGAGGCAATGCTTAGTCTCATGCAAGGGAAGGCAGTGCATAGCCTTAAGCAATTATGGAGGCAATGCTTAGCTTCATGGAGACAATGCTTAGTCTCGTGTAAGGGAAGGCAGATCTTAGCCTTGTCCAATTATGGAGGAAATGCTTAGCCTCATGTAAGGGGAGGAAATGCATAGCCTTATGCAATCATGGAGGCAATGCTTGGGCTCATGGAGACAACTCTTAGTCTCATACAAAAGGAAGACATAGCTTAGCTTTATGCAATTAAGGACGCATGGCTTATCCTCATGCAAATGCTTAGTCTCGTGCAAGGGAAGGCAAAGCTTAGCCTTATGCAATTATGGAGGCAATGCATAGCCTCATGCAAGATAGAGATAAGGTTTAGTCTCATGCAAGGAGGAGGCAGGGCTTAGCCTTATTCAAGCTGGGAGACAATGCTTAGTCTCAGACAATGGAAGGCAGTTCTTCGCCTAATACAATCATCGAGGCACTGCTTAGCCTCAAGGAGACAATGCTTAGTCTCATGCAAAGAGAAGGCAGAGCTTAGCCTTATGCAATTAAGGACGCAAGGCTTAGCCTCATGCAAGATGGAGACACCACTTAGTCTCGTGCAAGGGAAGGCATATCCTAGCCTTATGCAATTATGGAGGCAAGCTTATCCTCATGCAAGATTGAGACATGGCTTAGTCGCATGCAAGGAGGAGGCATGTCTTAGCCTCATGAAATATGGAAGACAATGCTTAGTCTCATACAATAGAAGGCAATGCTTAGACTTATGCAATTAAGGAGGCAATGCTTAGACTCATGCAAGATGGAGACAATGCTTAGTCTCATCCAAGATGGAGACAGTGCTTAGTCTCATGCAATGAACATATAATAAGTAGGAACAAAGTATTTCTTAGATGGAAATATGTTTGCGCTTGGCATCTTTGTCGTTATGAAGACAATGATTCTAAGGTGTGCACGTATTTGTGACTATTCCTTATTCCCGCATCCAAAGTAAAGTCGTGAGTTTTACGGAGAAGGTTTATTCGCGCCTTTGCCTACTTGTTTTGCCTTGCTTTGTATCAAAATCCTGCTCGAGTCACCATGAGTAACATTTGGCTGTTTCATAAGATAAGGTTTTTGAAAAATATGCGTGCGCATAGTGGATGCAGTTATTTAAAATACATTAGTATGCAATATTGAGTAAATTAGATAAACCAATAACTGCAATACTCTAGAGACATTGCGAATTCCTTGTAGTAGAATTTTGAGGGTCCTCTTCAAAATTCTGCTCCCAGTTACTTAGGTGATTCTCTGATTGTTCTGCATATGATGACGTCGGTTTGACTTGCTCTGGAACTTTGAGGGTCCTCCTCAAAATTCTGCCCCAGTTTCTGGTAGTCGGGAAAATGAAGTATTTATTGAATTGTGATCAAACCCACATGGCTGCCTACGTATCCCTTCTTAACCGGGAATCAGTTCAAGCGTAGTTTAGTTACATCAAATGAATAATGTAAACAACTAAAACATAATATATTTTGACTGTGTCTGAGTTGATAGGCTTTGCCTAAATCTCTCTGTCCATTTCTGCGAGTATGGATGCTCCTCTTGGTAGTACCCTGTGAACCGTGTAGGGTCCTTGCTAGTTGGGTGAAAATTTTCCTTTGGCTTTATCCTAGTGTCGAAAGATCCATTCAGCACTTGCTGCTCCAGTGTGAACTGTCTAGGTCTGGCCCTTTTGTCGAAAACTCTGGACATTCTGTTCTTCTAAAATTTACCATGACATACTGCATTCATTCTTTTCCAATCAATGAGAGATAATTGTTTATAGCGGCTCCTTACCCACTCTACATCACTGAGTTCAGCTTCTTTTATAATTCTCAAGGAAGGGATTTCTAACTCGGTGGGAATGACAGCTTCAGTACCGTAGACCAACAAATAAGGAGTTCCCCCGGTTGATGTGCGGACTGTTGTACGGTATCCAAATAAGGAAAATGGAAACACTCGTGCCATTGCTTGTGATTTTCTACAATTGTTTTCAACATCTTTTTGATGTTCTTGTTGGCAGCCTCCACGGCTCCATTCATTTGGGGGTGGTATGGTGTGGAATTCTTGTGCTTGATTTTGAAGGTCTCACACATAGCTTTCATTAGGTCACTGTTGAGATTGGCGGCTTTATCGGTGATGATGGATTCTGGAACCCCGAATCGGCAAACAATACGATCTTTGACAAAAGCTGCAACGACTTTCTTGGTTACAGCTTTGTAAGATGCAACTTCAACCCATTTTGTGAAGTAGTCTATGGCCACTAGAAGGAACATGTGCCCGTTGAAGCGGTGGGCTCGGTTGGTCCAATGACATCCATTTTGGAAGGCAATAATATAATACCTGGAAGTCAAAGATAATCTGAAGATATGCTTACTTGTTGATACTATCTCAACTCTCTCAATATAGTAAGTAAAATAGTTGTACGACCCTATAAGGCTCGGTATAAATATATAATTGCTCTGTCGTAGTAGGCTCGCTCATAGACGCTCGGCCACAGTAGGCTCGGTATATAACTTACCATCTGATCAGAGGTTGCCCAATAGGGGCCTGCCCATCGAATATAGCTCGATGGTAATGAAAATACTGTAATATTGTATATATAAGCTCTCCGCTCTCTTGACTGGAAGAAGACAATACTTAATTGAATATGAAGTTTGATAAGGGAGACTATACCTTAGGAAATGGCTTGCTACCACGTGGGGGTGGGTGAGTGGGGGTATTTTAATATTATCCCATAATCAATTAATTAATTAGGTAATATTCTGTTACTCAGTAATTAACAAATTACCCGCATAATTAATAATTGCCGCAAATTATTTAGAATACTACTTATTTTTAATACCCCTTATATGTCATACTATCATGGTCATATGGTACCTCGTATGGTACCAGTCCATAAATATTGCTTATTTATCGCTTGACCCGTATTTTATCCAAATCGACAACCTTCAACGAAACTCATTTTTTTATTCTTTTACCCTTTTTCTTTCACGACACTTACTTATTGCTTGATATAAATTGCACAAATGTTTGTAATCTCAAGAAAATTTGATCCCCAAGTGTATGTCAATTAACTGAAAACGAAACTTTAACGTACGATAAATGCGAGATGTAACATCCTCCCCCCCTTATAAACATGCGTCCTCGAATGTTTACTCTCATAAACTTTGGGAAACGTTTTGCCAGAGTTTCCTCCATTACCTAGACTAAAACCAACATGTACGCATCCAGAAAACATATTATACATGTCATACACGGTCGTTGTCTATAAATTGCAACACTGGTCTTCACACAACTGTCTATTATAATTACTGAGAGTCAAAAATAAGAGCTTACTTGATGGCCTACTAGCCTGACTAGGGATGTGCCGAGGTATCACACCTCGAGCCATATCTTTAGTTTGAAATAGGTGGAGGTATTTAGACTTCATTCCTTCCTCCGCTTCCCACGTCATCTCTTCACCATTCTTGCTTCTCCATAAAACCTTCACGGAGGCTAACTCCTTATTTCGTAGCTTGCGGTTTTGTCGGTCTAGGATGGTAACCGGAATTTCCTCTTATGAAAAGTCCTCCATAATGTATACATTATTTGTGGGCACCACTCGGGTAGGATCGCCAATGCACTTGCGTAGCATGGATACGTGAAAAGCCGGATGGACAAACTCCAAATTGAGGTAATTTCTAACTCTTAAGCTACTTGGCCCACTCTCGAAGTTATCCCATGAGGCCCAATATACCGTGGGCTAAGCTTGCCTTTCTTTCCAAACCTCACACACCCTTCATAGGTGACACCTTTAAAAATACCCAGTCACTAACCCAAACTCAAAGTCTCGTCGCCGCATGTCAGAAAGGCAGCAAAAGGCCAAGGTGCACTTGTTGCATTTAGTTCATTTGGTGGCACCCGTATAATATCTGCATGTATTTGGCACTGATGATATTTCTGAACATACCTGATGTAGTCTATTTCCATAGTCATAAAAAAATATCCTTCTCTTAGTATATTCTTGGCTAAACCGAAACCATTCATGTGTGGTACGCATGTTCCAACGTGTCTCTCTTCATGAAGTTTGGAAGCTTCCTTGGCGTCAACACACCGTAATAGCCCTAGGTCTAGAGTCTTTCTACACAAAATTCCTCCATTTTGGAAGAAATGGTTGCACAATCTCCGGAGCATGCGTTTCTGAGTATAATTCTCATGCTCCGGGTTCTCTCCTTTTGATAAGTACTCCTTGATATCATGAAACCATGGATTCCCATCCGTTTCTTCTTCAACATGAGCACAGTAAGGTGCCTAATTATGGATCCTTACCGGAATGGGGTTGATGAAATTCCTTTCCGAATGTTGTATCATGGAACACAATGTGGCGAATGCGTCTGTGAACACGTTCTGGATTCTCGAGACATGTCTGAACTCTATATTTGTGAACCTCTTCATCATCTCTTGTACATGACATAGATATGGTAATATCTTTGAATTCTTTGTAGCCCATTCTCCTTGCAGTTGATGTACCAGAAGATCTGAATCACCAATTACCAGTAATTCCTGGATATTCATGTCAACGGTCAAATTGAGCCCCAATATGCAAGCCTCATATTCTGCCATATTATTGGTGCATAGAAATATGAGTTTTGCAAATACCGGGTAATGCTGACCGGTTTCTGATACCAAGATGGCTCCATTACCCACTCCTTTCAAATTTGCAGCCCCATCAAAAAAAAGTATCCAACCGTCGTAGGTTTCAGCAATATCTTCTCCAATGAATGATACTTCTTCATCTGGAAAATACATTTTTAGTGGCTCGTATTCTCCCCCTACATGATTTTCCGCAAGATGGTTTGCTAGTGCTTGTACCTTAACCGCCTTCTGAGTAACTAGACGATGTCGAATTCAGTCAACAATATGTGCAATTTTTCTAGCTTGCCTGTAGGCATGGGTTTCTGAAAGACTTACTTCAAAGGTTCCATCCTTGATATGAGATATGTGGTATAGGAACAAAATTAGTGCCTCAGTTTCCGAGCTATCCAGGTCAAAGCACAACATGTGCATTCCAGTAGAGAATACCGTGCTTTGTAGGGTGTGAACTTCTTACTCAGATAATATATGGCAAGTTCTTTCCTTCTCGTCTCGTCATGTTGTCAGAAGACACAACCAAAAGCCCCATATAATAGAGAGAGATAGAGTAGTAGCGAACTACCAGGCTCCGGTGAAACTAGGACTGGCGGTGGACAAAAATTCTTTGATTTTGTCAAAAGATTTCTGGCAGGCTTCAGTCCAACTGGTTGCGACATCCTTCTTCAATATTTTGAAAATCGGCTCATATATTAGAGTTAATTGTGCTATGAAGCAGCTGATATAATAAGACTTATTTGGAGAAGAAATGATAATACAACCTTTTTATACAAGAATTTTCCCAAGGACTTGTAGTACAAATCACGAGCTTATAAGGATGGAACTTACAAAGCTAGTATGAAATAATACATCACCTGTTCGAAATGTACATAAACAAATTTTTAATAATATAAGGCTACCATGAACAAGTAGTAGCGACCACCGGAATGCAAGTACATCTTCAAATCTAGTTCCCATCGAACACATCAACATCAGTAGCCAACATATGCACGCAAGGTGCATAAGTGTAGTATGAGTACAACCGACCCCATGTATTAAATAAGTAACAAATATAACCTTAGGTTGAAAGTAGTGACGAGCTACAACAAAGGTCGGGTCCAACACCAATAGCCAACAATAGTTCATAACAACGTAAAGCAAGTAATTCAGAGATGAAATGCTCAGCTTATTCATAGTTTCCCGAAAAATAGTTCCTCCTTCCAAGCATCTATGTGAAAACCCATATCCTGTACCGAAATCATAAAAAATATGAGTAAGTTTGATATCTGTGAATAAATAAGATGTTCCATTATTCTTTCGAGATAGCTAGTGTAACACATGTCACTATGCCCATATGTCAATATGTGTGAGAAGTCATGAATGACGTGATACCATACAACATGAGGAATATACATCACTATGCTTGTATGTCAAGGGTGTATGTCAAATGCGATACAACTCAGTGATAAAACCATATGCATACTCTCAGAGTGTAAATTCACTCAGTCCTCCCAGTGACTCAATCCTCCCATTCACTCAGCCCTCCTAGTCACTCAGTCCTTACAACCACTCAGTCCTCACAGTCACTCAGTCCTCCCAATCACTCGGCACTCACACTCAGTAGGTACATGCACTCACTTGTAGCGTGCAACCCGATCCCCTAAATATCCTCACAATCAGGCCCTCAACCTCACTAAGTCTTCAGTCTATCCAGTCTCTCGGGCTCTCAATGACATGAAAAATCAGCCCAAAAATAATGATGTGATGTATCAATTAATGGTAATAGAGACCGAGATATGATATTCTTATTAATATGTATGACTGAGTATGTAATGCAGCCTAGACATGGTTTCTAACATGGATCAAGGCTCAAGAGCTCAGGTACTTAGAAATTTCATGGTTACAGGTAAGTTCTCATAACTACACAGTACCACATAAATAACAGATTCATAATTATCATGGTGCATGCCCACACGCCCGTCACGTAGCATGTGCATCATCTCAACACCAAACACATAACAGGTCACACGTAATGCGGGGTTTCATTCCCTCAGTACTAAGTTTAGAAGTGTTACTTACCTCTATGAAGACAAATTCCAATACTGAGCAAGATAAGCGATGCTCCAAATATGCCATCCCGCGCATACCGACCTCCGAACGGCTCAAAACTAGACATAAGCAACTCAAATACATCAAATAATGCCAAAGGAAACCAACCTAATCGATAAAGGTCGAACAATTAATCAAAAGCCCAAAATTTGCCAAAATGCCTAACCCGTTCCCGCACCTCCGAACCCGACAAAACTCACAAAATCTAGCAACCCATTCAATAAAGATTCAAACTATACTAGTTTCAGTTAAATCCGACTCCAAATTGATGTTCAAAACACAAAAAATGGCTTTATGAAACTTAAGGCTAAAAGCTCCAATTTCCTCTTCAAAATTAATTAATCAATTTAAAAAATGAAAATAGATTCACGAAACATAATCAAAACCGAGTAGAGAACACTTACCCCAATCCACATGGAGAAAATTGCTTCAAGAATCGCCTCAATCCGTGCTCCACAGCTCGAAAAATGTAAAAATGGCTGCAACCCCCGAAATAGAGTACTTTATACTTCTGCCCAGGCATCCTCTTACGCGAACACGGAAAATCCATCGCGTTCGTGATGAACAAAATCACACCAGCACAAAAACACTCTAGGCATCCGCGGCATAGCTCTCATGAACAGGATGTGCAGCAGGACTAGCCCTTCACGAATATGGCTGCTACTCGCAAACGCGAAGACATTTCCTCTAGTTACTCAACTTCAACTGTATGCGAACGCGACACCCCATCGCGAGCGCGAAACACAATCAACTTACCCTTCACAAACGTGTCCCTTATATCGCGTCCGCAAAATACGAATTCACAACAGATCAAATTGTACTTCGTGAACGAGGCTGTGTTATGCCTCACAATATTACGTTGATATTTCATCTCGCAATATTAAATTACGACAATGTTGCACCTTGTAGTATTGTACGTTGAATTTGTCATAAGGTAATTGACATTAGTCCAAGAAAAAGATTATTTGGAGATTATAAGCATTATGCTATTTCAAACAAGTTATGAGTAAGTTCGTAAAGGTGTAAGGGGATGCAAGTAAAAGAAAATGAATTTTCATCCAAGTTGACATATTAGGATAAAATATGGGCCGAGCGTTAATACTCGATATTTACAGACTAGTACCACACAAGGTACCATATGACAATGATAGTAGGATGTATAAAGTATATTAAAAATAAGTAGAATTTTAAGTAATTTGAGACAATTTTAATTACGTGTGTAAATTGGTTAATTATCGGGTAGCGGGATATTACCTAATTAATTAATTTAATGTTTTGGATAATCTTGACCAACCCCCCACGTGGCAGCAATTAGAGAAGAGTCTAGTGACTCTTGATTTAGCTTAGTAGATTAGCAACACACATGGATATTGCATTTGGCCCTCAAAAATGTGGAGGGCATAACTATCTTACTCATCTTTACCATTATACTCAATTAGTCATCTTTACCATTATTCTTAATTAGTCCTCTTTACCATTATGCTCAATTGGCATCAAAGATCCACTCTGGAGGAGATTTTGGAAGTTCATATAAGATTTTATGCTACAATGGAAATCACAAATTGTTAGATTGGTAAAGAAATCCATACGAAATTGCATTGTGTAATAAAAATGAGATTTTGTAATTCTAAGGCAGTACGGTGCAATCCTTCCCAAGAATATCATACGGATTTTTCCCTCTTTCCTTCATTTTGGCATGATCTCGTAGTTACACGAGTTTGATAACGAGGCATAAGGAAAGATTCATATTCCCAAATTTATGTATATTTTGCTAGTCTCACAAGTTACATATATTTTTCTAGTTTTGTAAGTTACAATATTCTCCTTATCGTGACTTCATATTAAAATGAATATTGTCCTTTTACAGTCAAGAGAGAAGAGAGCCTATATATACAGTATTACATTATTTTCATTACCATCGAGCTATAATCGATGGGAGGCCCCTATTTGGCAACCTCTGATCAGATGGTAAGTTATATACCGAGCCTATTGTGGCCGAGTGCCTATGAGCGAGACCATATGGCTGATATATAGAGCCTAGTACGGCCGAGCGCCTATGAGGGAGCCTACTACGGCAGAGCAGATATATATATATACTTAGCCTTATAGGGACGAACATATATTTTGCTTACTATATTGAGAGAGTTGAGTCAGTATCAGCAGGTAAGCATATTTTCAGATTATCTTTGACTTCCAGCTACTTGCAGTTATTATATTATCATTTCAGTTTCAGCTTTCACTATATTGCCTTACATACTCGATACATTATTTCGTACTGATGTCCCTTTTCTGGGGGTGCTAGATTTCATGCGTGAAGGTTCAGACAGACAGACAAACGGGCAGGCTTCGTCATTAAGTGTTGGCCGAGTTTAGCTTGATCGGTAAGCTCCATGCCTTTCGGAGTTGTCTGGTCTAGAGATTTATGTACATATTATATATATGTATATGTGTTATGAGTAGACTGTTGCCCTGTTCCAATCACAGTATATCCATTAGTAGAGGCTTGTAGACATATCTTGTTAGTTAGTGCAGTATGTTGGGCTTATAGGGCTTTTACGTATATTTTGTTGGTTTGCCAGCCGTAGTAGTTATGACGGCCTTGTCGGCCAAGCATTATATTAATGTTTAGTCAGCATTTGCAATTGGCTTGCAATATGGCCCATGTCCAAAGTATGATATCATATTTTCAGAGTTCCTTAGTCGCAAGTTAGTACGCAACGATAGGTGAGGCACCGGGTTCCGGTCTCGCCCCCAAGTTTGGGGTGTGACAAAAGTGGTATCAGAGCAGTTCTGTCCTATGGAGTCTACAAGAAGTGTCTAGTAGAGTCTTGTTTATGGGTGTGTCATGCACCACACTTATAAGCAGGAGGCTACATGGCATTTAGGTCTGTCACAGTTTCTTCTTACTCTAGATCGTGTGGTAGAGCTCACTTATAAAAATTCAAATCTCTAACATCTATTCATAATAAGATGATGCCGACATTCATAAAGACGATCGACAAGAGATATACCTATGGAAGCGTTGAGTAAGAGGAACTGGATTTTGCATCTTGCTCATGATGAGTAAATGAGAGGTCTTCAGCAGATCATGCGTGTACTAAAAGGTGTCCGGTTCTTGATAAGGAGCTTTTAGGAAAAAATGCTTATCCACTCTTACAGTAAAAAGGAATAATAGAATCAAAAGTTAGACACGAGTTGTAGCAAGCAAAAGAAGCAAGACGAAGAAGGGTACAAGGTACTCAGTTAATAAAGATTATGTCACGACTCCAAAACTACCCCGACCGTGATGGCGCCTATCGCGATACTAGGCCATCCAATTCAATACTCAAAACATAAAGAACCTTCCGTTTATATCATTTCTAAACTGATGATTTATAAAGGTTTAATTTAAGCATTTTTAAACAAACTAAGATATGCCGAATAATAGATACAACCCAAAATCCCGGAGTCACTGGTCATGAGAATCTAAAAAAAATATACAAGTATAGAAAATAAACTCTATAATAATAAGAAGGAGAAAGTAGGGATGCGGGCGCGTGCAGCTAACTCGCATATCAGTGAGAAAAATCTAGAACAGGTAAACAACTCACTCCGCTCTAGCATCTGGATCTGCAGACAAGGTGCATGGAGTAATGTGAGTACGCCAACTCAGTAGTAATGAAAGAAAGTTAGGTCAGAACAGTAAGAAACACATAAAATCAGGTCATCAAATCACAAGAGGCACAGTCTTTCGTTCCAACAGCGTATACGTTAAATCATCACACTTAAAAGCCGATTTTAGTAAAAATCATTTGAGAATATACTTTCCAACAATTTCAATATAACTTCAAGATGTCTAGTGTAAAAATAATAAACATCATAAAAAGCCTCTTGGGAAAAAACATATTTCAAATACCGCCCCTCGGGCATAACATCACTCAGAATCAGTCCCTCAGCATACCTCACCATCACTCGTAATCAGCCCCTCGGGAAACCTCACAGCCACCCATGCTTCTGAATCACCCGTCACTAGGCACTCGGCACTTGCACTCAGTAGGTACCTGCACTCACTGGGGGTGTACAGACTCCGGAGGGGCTCCTACAACCCATGCGCTATATCATTGTGGCGTGTAGCCCGACCTAATATCGTTGCGGCGTACAACCCGATCTATATATCTCACTGTGGCGTGCCGCCCGATCCAACATATCTCGATGCGGCGTGCAGCCTAATCCATATATATATATATATATATATATATATATATATATATATATTGCTTCGGCGTGCAGCCCGATCCATATATATTCCTAACAACACAGGCCCTCGGCCTTGCTAAGTCTGAAACCTCTCAAGCCACTCGGGCTATCAGTAAACAGGGTGTTCAGCCCAAAATATCATTTTTATGCATCAAATAGAGTAAAGAAGACTGAGTTTCAGAAAACAGTAAAACATAGCATGACTAAGTACATATCTTAAATCAACACAGTGAGGAAATAGTAGTAAAAAGCCCCTAAGTGTCCAAACAACTTGACACGAGGCCCAAATACGGCATTCAGCCCAAAACGTAGTAAAAATCTCTAAAACATAAAATATCATATGATTTCTTAGTCAAATACGCAACTTGATAGTTGTTGCGGGACAGACAGAGTCACGATCACCCAACAGTGTACGCAACCTGCTCGTCATCTAGCATGTGCGCCATTCTAAAATAGTGATACAAGGTGATGTCCGGGGTTTCATACCCTCAGGACAAGATTTACAATCATTACTTACCTCAAAGCGGATAAGAATCTACTCTGTGATGCCCTTGCCACTCGACTCGACCTCAAATCGCCCTGAATCTATTCAAAATCAGATTTATACCATCAATATACGCTAAAGGAACAACGCAAGCTAAAATACTCAAATTACACCAAAAAATTTCGAAATTGGGCAAACCTGACCCCCGGGCCCACGTCTCAGAATCCGATAAAAATAGCAAAACTAGAATCCTTACACTCTCACGAGTCCATACATACCAAATACATCAAAATCTGACAACAAACAACCCCTCAAATCCTCAAATAAAAGTCTCCAAAATTGAAGTCCTAATCCCCTAATTTTAACCCTTAATTCCAACAAATTTCATGTCAAATTAGTTAGAAATCATAATAGAATCAAGTATTGAGTTCAAAAACATTACCTACAGGTGTTACCCTAAAATCCCTCTTGCAATCCTCTCAAAAAGCTCCAAGCCCGAACACAAATGGTGGAAAATTGACCAAATTTCGTAGGCAACCTTATAGGTTCTACCCAGAACACTCGCACCTGCGGCCCCAAAAGACGCACCTGCAGAAAATCCATTATAGGTACGATTTTCACTTAACCTAGGGAATTCCGCTTCTGCGGTCAATATCCACATATGCGGTCTCGCAGGTGCGGTCCAATGTGCGCACCTGCAGAAATTGCCTCAGCCCCTCACTCTCTGCATCTGTGGCCTCGCCTCACGCATATGTGGCCTCGCACCTGCAGTCCCCAATCTGCATGTGCATAAATGACAGAAATAGCAGCTACAACTACTCAAACTATGATCCAAATCTTTCCGTTAACCATCCGAATTCATCCCGAGGCCCTCAGGACCTCAACCAAAAGTACCAACAAGTTATATATCATCACCTGAACTTAGTAAAACCTTCGGGACACCGAAAACAACATCAAAACACCGAATTAATCAAAAATTCAAGCCTAAGGATTTCCAACCTTCCAAAATTCGCCAACGATGCCGAAACCACCAAAATCACGTCCAAAAAACCTGAAATTTGGCACACACATTCCAAACGACAATGCAAACCTATCCCAACTTCCGAAATTCCATTCCGACCCCGATAGCAAATTTCCACTGCCGATCGAAAATCACCGAAAATCCAATTTTGTCAATTCAAGCCTAATTCTACCACGGACCTCCGATTAACATTCCGAACACACTCTTGAGTCCCAAATCACCAAACAAAGCTATCCGAGTTATAAAAACCACATTCCGAGGCCATATACTCCTAAGTCAACTTCCGAATGACTTTCCCAACTATTTAACCAACTCAAGAGACTTAGTATCTCATTTCTCTTCACAGCCACTCCGGGACCGAACCAATCAACCTAACACAACATATAAAAGTTGTAGCACAGAAAATGAAGAAGGAATGGGGAAAAACGGGGCTAAACTCTCAGAACGACCGATCGGTTCGTTACATTCTCCCCCACTTAAACAATGTTCGTCCTCGAGTGTGCCCAGAGTTGTTCAAGACCCATCAAAAGTTGTTGTGTAACATGCACATACCCGGGGGTGATCCCACGTCACCCTATCCTATATAGGTCCAATAGCACAACATAAGTGAAATTTCGCAATCCAACCTAACCCATAAATCTTAGAACCAAATTTCCACTTCTGAAATAATCTATAAGATCAAAATTCCACAACTATAATTGAATAAGTCTGAACGCGCTGCATCAAGCCATATCTGTAACCCAAGATGTAATCTTATGATATACCACATGAATCAAACACTCGTAGCGATAAGTCCCAATCACAATAGCTGCTCCAAACATCCTAATACCGGTAAATAGCCTCTTATCAAGCAAAGCCTCGTTCTAAAACTTCCATATACTGCCAATGCTGAAAGAAACACGCAGAAACTAGTAACCATTCGTCATATCAGCCAGACATGGAGCTCCCCATTTTCCGACAATAACTATAGCATATTTCTAAGCCGACTTCCGATATTATCCTTCCAACTATGTTGTAGTCAATTATGACAGTATTCATTCTAGGTCCAATAACCTCTTCTCATCCAACATGACCACTCTGATGACACGACACATCAATACAATCCAAAGTCATAACCTGTGCAACTCGTGCACCTAATAGCAACATCACGACGAACCCAAATCATAGAAAATATTCACACGAGAGGACTATCCCGCCATCTTAGCAAGTACCATCACCACACCACGCTAAGAGCCCGACACACATTGAAACCAAAACACATGAATCCGACCCTAAGAGTTATACCTCTACATAACTCCGCTATAATGCCTGATCCCATCCAAATGCTGTTCACATGAAATACTTTAAGCCACCATGCCGCAAAATCAATGACCATGCGCAATTCGATATCAACTACTCAAAGTGCATTTCCATAACCACGGGGAATTAAGACGATACCATGCCACACGAACCCAAAAAAACATAACCAATATGTCTCAATCCCGCAATACCCAATGACTTAGCTTACTCAAATCCCGCTATAAAGCCCAAATAGATCCGCACCATATGTGCATATAACCAACAATCACAACTCCTCACAGCGCTGAAGGGTAACTCATAGATCACTCCAGAACACGAATAAACTCAATGACAATCGAATGTTACATCCCTGAACAATAGCAATTCGAAGTCAACAATTCCGACCCAGTGCAGAACACACACCCATGTTGCGCTTAGCAATGATCCCTAAATCAACTCTTGTGACCCGCAACAGGTAGATAACTCTCTGAGAGTTCACAAAGACTGAATCATGGCACATACTAACATCTGACTAGCTTTGGTCAGTATCTTCGCAGTCCATAACCACAAAATAACCTGTTTATGAGAACCCTTAGTCTAGAGGTCCATGAAGTGCACCAATCACCATACATGATCCCAACTCCACCACTCAAATATAAAACACCTCTAATACCCAATCATTCCACGAGGGATACCCCTAAATTTGTTCTGTGCCATCAAGCAAACTGGAATATCAACAGTCGATCTAACAAGAGAGCGCCGCAATACCAACGAAGCACAATAACTCAAACACATTGCCCTTTTTGAAATGTATACCCTCTTCAAGCCGCACCAATTAGTGATTCCATTTACATAGTCATCTGAAACTGCCCACGCTGCCTACAAATTTATGACCTTACTTCCAGAACTATACCGAGACCTCACACATGCAATATCAGTCTCTACACAACATACAACGTACACTATGCCATCATATGATAAATATGAGAATTTCATAATCCCTTCCGTGCCACAAGAAACTACGTACCCAACGAGCCAAGAAATTTACATTTGATCCAATCTAGAAGCAAAATCACTATACATCACATGCTCCTCACGCCATTAGAAAATACACATCTCTAACCGTAGTAGAAACCATCAAGAACTCTCTGAATTCCATTTGTACGACACGAAACCGACATGACTGAATCCTTCTAATTCAACCAAGCTACGCATGTCACCAAAACCCGAGAGCATTGCCAAGAAACACCTATAGAAACTCATTACCTCGTAATCACCCGAAGGACTAATCATACCCCTTACCATGCTGATCCGACCTACTACAAGGATGTCCTATTAATCCAAGTTACTTCTGAATTACCTTCAAATTGATACCTCTCCTTTCCATAATACTGCAATTCTCAACCCAGACTCACCACACGAGACCCGAGCATAACATTATACCATCTAAGGCTCGTAAGCCGCTAAATACTCTCTCAAATATCCCTAAAATTACCACATTCAAAATTCTTATCCTGAAGAGACTTCCTGCAAATCTAGAGCCATGAACTTCATTTTTCCTAATACTGATATGTAGAATCCATGAAAACGTATAAATGCCACAAGTCTTGACACCCTCCAACTTAAATCTCAGTTCTAGCCAAATACACACCTTGAAGATCCTCAATTTTTACATATAACCTTGAATCCATCAGAACCATTCTCGAGAGTCATAAACTCTACGCAAATCTGAAATACAATGATCAAACAGACCGAACGATCTGGCCCCATTTGCACACCAACATCCTAGGAAGTAGTCCACACACTCGAAGAAACAAGCAAATTCCTACATTGCACACACTAAACCTTTTACAATTACAACTCAATCATTAAATAAAATCCATTTACCCATAGAGTACATTACAACCTATATCCAGAATTTCCATTACTCGAGTCATCCCCAATCTCAACCCATGTAAGCCACAACTGATTCTCCAGTATACCTCATACTAAAACTGATATGACACTTAGCCGCGTAATCAACTTATCAATAGCAGACACCCCCACTTGGCCCAAAGCCATAGATCAAGGCAACCAATAACTCACAATGCACATACGCTATCACCGCCACAGAACCGCAGTGAGATTCAACTAAATTATTTATAAGCTCATATAACACCAACTATCTAATGTCTCAAATCATCTGCAAACCTCGCATTCACCATTGTAATAGTCATACCAACTTCCACAAGCGATCTAAACTCAAATTGCAACATATATCAGTTACTGATAAAAGAGGACTTGCTACAAAACCACCAAAGGATCACAAAACCTCAGGACACCCCACGGTAAATAGCCCTACCTGCTTAGCCTCAAACTGATCACTCTCTTTA
The DNA here is from genome assembly GCA_005239525.1 of Nicotiana knightiana. Classification (NCBI taxonomy): domain Eukaryota; kingdom Viridiplantae; phylum Streptophyta; class Magnoliopsida; order Solanales; family Solanaceae; genus Nicotiana; species Nicotiana knightiana. The sequence goes on along the minus strand of ML416139.1, from coordinate 2,118 downwards.
CCCTTCCAAAATCTTAGCTATTACACAATCACTTTATCCTTCTGCATCTAAACACAACCAACGCCTTCCCTCGAGGCTTCACAATACACGGTATAAGAACCTAAAACTGATGGAAGAACTAACACTAGAGTTGTGTTCGAAGAAATCTTGAGCTTCTGGAAGCTCTATCCATACTCGTCTGACCACCTGGATACCTTCATTGGACACCACGTGCCCCAAGAATGCTACTTAACTAAGCCAAAATTCACACTTGGAGGACATTGCATCAAGCTTCTCCTCCCTCAATCTCTGCAATACAACTCTCAAATGCTGAGCATACTCCTCCTGGCTACGAGAGTACACCAGGATGTCATCAATGAACACAATAACAAATGAAATCCAAATACGACAGAGATACGATATTCATCAAATGCAGCAATGATGCTGGGCATGGGTCAGCCCGGAAGACATCACCAAAAGATCATAGCACAACAGGAAGATCCACTTTCCTCCGCAATTATACTGTATGAGAGGTCCTTGAATACACTCACAACTCGAGGCCATATGCCAACTCAAAATAGAAGTCAAACACTCAATAGTCCTTGCCACATCTTCGGCCAATTCTTTTTGTCACAATCAAATAATCTGAGCATATTTCACCATCAAATCACACTCACCACATAGTCATATAGTCACAAAATCCATCAATAAGGCACAAATGGACATATAAGTCCCAAATGCACGTGTTCGCACAATCGAAATCTCGACACTCCAGCCACAGACAAAACCATACCTCAAGTCCTCCAGACTGGTCCATTATCAACATGCTAAGATCACATCTCGCACCTCACCCATGGAGATCACAAGCCGTCGATGCACAACTGATACCGAGCGCTCACGTGCGCATTTGAAAACATGAATGGAATTTAAAGAGTTACGCCTTTGGATGAATAAATGGATTCGCACGACAAAAATTCAAGAATGTGAGATTTTTCCTAAGGGTTGTGCAGCCTCTCGAAGATAAGTACAGACGTCTCCATACCGATCCGCAAGACTCTACTAAAATTGCTCATGACCGTTAAGTCCTGTGTAACCTAGGGTCTGATACCAACTCATCACGAATCCAAAACTACCCCTGCTGTGATGCCGCCTCTCGCGATACCAGGCCAGCCAATTCAATACTCAAAACATAAAGAACCTTCCGTTTATATCACTTATAAATCGATAATTTATAAAGGTTTCATTTAAGCATTTTTAAACAGACTATGATATGCCGAATAATAGATACAACCCAAAATCCTGGAGTCACTAGTCATGAGCATCTAAAGAAAATATATAAGTCTGGAAGATAAACTCTATAATAGTATGAAGGAGAAAGCAGGGCTGCGGACGCGTGCGGCTACCTCGCAAATCTCTGAGAAATCTCTGGAAAAGGTAAACAGCTCACTCCGCCCTAGCACCTGGATCTGCACACAAGGTGCAGGGAATGATGTGAGTACGCCAACTCAGTAGCAATGAAAGTAAATAAGGTCTGAGCAGTAAGAAACATATAAAATCAGGTCATCAAATCACAAGAGGCACAGTCTTTCTTTCCAACAGTGTATACGTTAAATCATCACGCTTAAAAGCCAATTTCAGTAAAAATCATTTGAGAATATACTTGCCAATATTTTCAATATAACTTTCAAGATGTTTAGTGTAAAAATGATAAAAATCATAAAAATGCTCTCGGGTAAAAACATATTTCATTAACGTCCCCTCGGGCATAACATCACTCAGGATCAGTCCCTCAGCATACTGATGAGTGGCTAGAATTCATAATTTTAAGCATTATATACCTTGCATTTTATGAGCTTTAATGATAAAATACACGTCGTATGTGCCTAATAGGGTTTATTTTATGTGTAGGTGAATTGGAAATGGAAACGGGGCTAAACGGATGCAAATACGTCGAAGAATACGCGAAAGGGGACGCCCGGACGATAGCCGGGCGACAGAGCCAAACAGCCTGACACAGCCTGGCCTTAGCCAGGCGTTAGAGCCCTAACGCCAGGGGGGGCCTGGCGCTAGCCAGGCGTTAGAGCCCTAACGCCAGGGGCTGTCTGGCCTTACCCAGGCGTTTGGGCTGAAACGCCAGGG
>ML416134.1:89400-143309 GCA_005239525.1 Nicotiana knightiana | reverse complement strand
TCTATTATCCATATCGTATGATGCATGACTGCCCAACTGATCAGTGGTAACTTCCCGACCGGCTGTATCGTGGTGGTAAATGCATGGCTGCCCAACCGGTCGTAGCTTAGTGGTAAATGTGGAACTGCCCAACCGGCCATAGCTCGGTGGTAAATGAATATGCATGACTGCCCAACCGGTGGTAAATAATGATACATAACTGCCCAACCGGTGGTAACTGCCCGACTGGCCGTAAAACGATGGTGAAGGCATGAAGATGCGTGTACATGTATCACTATATTATAAACATTAACATGTCTATCATATACCTCATTAGGGACTTAAGGACATACTTACATATGCTTGAATATCATTTTACAGGAATAACTAACATAGACATCCTTAACTGCTAAAAGTAGAAACACTTATGAAATAACTTTACATTTACGTATCGTTACTTGGATCATGCCAAAAGAAAGAAGGGATAGCCTTAACATACCTAAGCTGATTTTCTTGACAATCCCTCTAACGTATGTCTTTTGCAAAAACACATAATGGCGGATCAATGTAGGGAAAAGTTCGTATAATATTCTTGAGAAAGATTGCACCGTACTCCCTTAGAATCACATCACACTTTGAAGTTTCAAATGAATGTATTAGTTTGATCGTTACCTTGAAAATATAATATCCCAATTTAAGACTTATGAACAAAGTTGCTAATTAGAAAGGGGATGTTGTTTACTACAAGAAAAGAGATCAATAGGCTGTACATCTCTTTTGCCTTTTTTGATAACATTTTTCAATCAAAATGAGATAAAGGTAACTTTGCCACCTTGCAAGTAACGACTCAAATTCTAAACTGGCCATGATGGTGCCTATCGTGATACTAAGCTAGCCAATTATCTGAGAATAACATAAAGGATTTCCAATTAATACACAAATTTTCGATTTTTTCATACTAATTTCCACTTTTTAAGAATTTTTGAACAGACTAAGATATGTCGAATAATAGATACAACCCAAGATCACGGAGTCACTAGTCATGAGCATCTAAAGACAATACAAGTTTGGAAAATAAGCAATATAATAGTAAGAAGGAGGAGGGCAAGGCTGCGGACGCGTGCAGCTACGTCGCAAATCTCCTTGAATCTCTGGTATAGTAAATCAACTCTCAATCAGCCCTAGCACCTGAATCTGCACACAAGGTGCAGGGAATAATGTGAGTACGCCAAATCAGTAAGTAATAAAAGTAAATAAGGTCTGAGAAATACAAAACACATAACAATACATGATAAATCCACAGCAAGTACAACCCTTCTTTCAAAAATCGTAGATATGTCAAATCATGACGCTTAAAGCCGATTTCAGTGAAAATCATTTGAAAATGTACCTTTCCACAATTTCCATAGAAATCAAAATAATTCAGTATAAGAATGACAGAGTTCATAAATAGCCTCTCGGGAAAAAACATGAATAATAAACCGCCCCTCGGGGATAACATCACTCAGAATCAGTCCCTCAACATGCCTCAGAATCATTCGTAATCCTGCCAATCACTCGTCACTCGGCACTCGTACTCAATAGGTACCTGTGCTCACTGGGGGGTGTACAGACTCCGGAGGGGCTCCTACAACCCAAGCACTATAACATGCCAAATCATGGCATCAATCTCTCTCACACTCGGCCTATGAATAACATGCTGCGGCGTGCAGCCTGATCCCATATCATATCCTCACAAATCACGCTCTCGGCCTCACTCAGTCATCATAAATAGTATAACATGCTGCGGCGCGCAACCCGATCCCATAATATCCTCACAACATAGGCCCTTGGCCTCACTCAGTCAGAAACCTCTCAAAAAGCCACTCGGGCTATCCGTAAAATGGGGTACTCGACCCAAAATATCATTTTATATCTCAAAATAGTGTAATAAGACTGAGTTTCAAAGTCAGTTATACATAATATGACTGAGTGTAAATCATAAGTCAACACAGTGAGGAACAACAGTAAAACCCCCCAAGGGGTCTAAATACATGGCACGAGGCCCAAATATGGCATTCCTCCCAAAACATAGTAATAATCTTTAAAACATGAAATATCATATGATTTAGAATCAAATATGCAACTTAATAGTTGCTACGAGGCGGACCAAGTCACAATCCCCCAACAGTGCACGCCACACACTCGACATCTAGCATGTGCGCCACTCCAAAATGGTGATACAATGCGAAGTCCGGGGTTTCATACCCTCAGGATAAGATTTACAGTCATTACTTACCTCAAACTGGCCAAACTACTAATCCGCGATGCCTTTGCCTCTTGACTTGGCCTCCAATTGCTTTTAATCTAACCAAAACAGATTAATATCATCAATATATGCTAAAGGAACAACGCCCACTCGAAAATTATCAAATTTAACAAAAATTCCCAAAATTGGCCAAACCCGACACCGGGCCCACGTTTCAGAACTCTATAAAAATCACTTCACAAGAATCCTCATCCTCCCCCGAGTCTATACATATAAAATACATCATAAACCAACCACAAACTCAATTCCTCAATTTTAAGTCTAAATTCCCAAGCCCTAAACCCCCTAATTTTAGGCACTTATTTCCATGAATTTCACCTCTAATTAGTCAAATAACACCATAGAAACGAGTTTTAGGTCAAAAAATCTTACCTCCACGAAGTTCCCTCTATTTCCCTCTTCAAATTGCTCCTAAAAGTCTCAACCCGTATGAAAACATGGATGAAATAAGCTAAAATTCATGAAGGTAAATATTTATACTTTCTGCCCAGGGGTTCCGCATCAGCGGTCCAATTTCCGCATCTGTGGCCCCCGCACCAGCGACCAAAGGTCCGCATATGCGGACTTAAACTTAAAGCCCTCATTCAGCACCTGCGATCAAACCACCGCACCTGCGGGCTCGCAGGTGCGACTCACCTTCCACACCTGCAATGCAACCCCAGCCAGCCAACCTTCGCTCATGCGATGACCAAAGCGCACCTGCGATGGATGCACCTACGCCCACCTTTCCGCAGGTGCGGAACACCAGAACAACAACACACCAGCATAATTTCCAACTTTCAAACTCTCCGACGGCCATCCAAAATTATCCCGAGCCCCTCGGGGCCCCATCCAAAAATATAAATACCTTATATAACATCACCCAAACTTAGTCGAACCCTCGGAACACTCGAAATATCATCAAAACACCAATTTAATCCATGATTCAAGCCTAAGGATTCCTAAACTTCTAAGATTCGCCAACGATGCCGAAACCAACCAAAATACGTCCGAATGACCTGAAAAATTTGCACACACATCCAAAATGACACTACGAACTTGTCCCAACTTCTGGAATTCCATTCCAACCCCGATAGCTAATTTTCCACTGCCGACCAGAAAGCGCCAAAAACTCAATTTCGCCTAGTCAAGCCTAATTCTACTCTGGACCTCCAAAAAACATTTCGAGCACACTCTTAAATCTATCCGAGCAATAAAAACCACATTACGAGGTCATTTACCTATAAATCAACTTCGGGCTAACTTTTCTAAATATAAAGCCAACTTAAGAGATTAAGTGTCTCACTTCTCTCCACAATCACTCCGAACCCGAGCCAACCATCCCAACACAATGTAAAAGTGCTGAACAACACAGAATAAAGCTGAAATAGGGGAAACAGGACAAAACTCTCGGAACGACTTATCGGGTCGTTACATTCTCCCCCACTTAAACATACGTTCGTCCTCGAACGTGCCCAGAGTTATTCCAAAACCATCCAGATTTGCCGTGTAACCTACCATGCACACACCCGGGGTTATCCCACGTCACCCTATCGCATATAGGTCCAATAGCACAACATAGCTAAAATGTCGAAATCCAACCTAATCGAAAAACCTTAGAACATCTCCATTTTCGAAATAATTTACAAGATCAAAATTTCACAACTATAAACTGAATAAGTCTGAACACGCTGTATCAAGCCATATCTGTAACCCAAGATGTAATCACATGATATACCGCATGACTCAAACACTCATAGCGATAACTCCTAATTACAATCTATGCTCAAAATAACCCAATACCGGTATATAACATCTGATCAAGCAATGCCTTGCTCTAACACTTTCATATACTGCTGATGATGAAAGAAACACATAGAAACTAGCAACCATTCGTCCGATCAGTTAGTCATGGAAATCCCCCTTCTCCGATATGAAATACTGCAAAGTTTCTAAGCCGATCAACATCAATATCCTCCCAAATATACCGCAACCAGATCCGAAAGTACCCATTCTAGGTCCGACAACCTCATCTCATCTACCACAATCACTCTAGCGACATGATGCATCAATACCATCCGGAATAATAACCTGTGCAACTCGTGCACCCCACAACAACATCCCAACGTACTCAAATCATAGAAAAGATTCACACGAGAGGACTATCCCGCCAGCTCAATAAGTACCATCAAAACACCATGCTACGAGCCTGGCACACATTGTAAAACTAAAACACACGAATCCGACACCGAGATCATACCTCTACATAACTCCACTACAATGCGTGATACCATCCAAACGCTGGTTACATGAAATACTTCCATCCACCATGCTTAAAATCAATAACCATGCGTAATTCATCATCAAGTATTCGAAGTGTGTTTCCATAACCACGGGGAATCAGACGATACCATGCCACACGAACCCGAAAGAACATAACCAATACGTCTTAATCCACAATACTCATATAGATCCGCACCATAGGTGCGTATAATAAACAATCACAACTCATCGCAACATCGAAGGGTAACTCATACATCAATCCAGAACACGAATAAACTCAATGACAATCGAATGGTACATCCCTCAACAATAGAAATTCGGAGTCAACAATTCTGACCCGGTGTAGAACACACACCCATACTGGGTCTACCAATGAACCCTAAATCAACTTTGGTCACCCGCAACAGATAGATAACTATCCGAAAGTTCACAATGACTGAATCATGGCACATACTAACATCTAACTAGCTTTACTCGCATATTCACAGTCCACAACCATAAAATAACCTGTTTATGAGAACTCTCAGTCTCGAAGTCCCTGAAGCGCACGAATTACCATATCTGATCCCATCTCCACTGCTCGAATATATAACACCTCTAATACTCAATCATTCCATGAGGGATACCCCTATAATTCTTCTGTGCCACCAAGCAACCTTGAATATCAGCAGTCGATCATACAAGAGAGCACGCAATACCAATGAAGCACCCTTAACTCCACATATTGCCCCTTCTGAAATGTATACCCTCATCAAGCCACCCAATAGTGATATCATCTACCTAGTCATATGAAACTACCAATGCTACCTAAGTATTTTTGACCTTCCTTCCAGAACTGAACCATGACCTCACATATACAAATCTCAACTCTACACAACATACCGCATACGCCATGCCATCCTATGATAAATATGAGAACTTCATGATCCCTTTCGAGCCACAAGCAACTATGTACCCAACTAGCCAAGAACTTTCCATTTGATCCCATTTAGAAGCAAAATCACTATACATCACCTGCACCTCACGGCAGTAGAAAATATGCATCTCTAACCGTGGCAGAAACCATCAGGAACTATCCGAATCCCATTTGTACAACACCAAACTGCCAGGACTGAATCCTTGTAACTCAACCAAGATACGCAGGCCACCAAAAACCAAGAGCATTGTTAAGAAACACCTTTAAAAACTCAATACCTCATGAACACCCCAAAGAACTAATTGTATCCCTTACCATGCCGATCCGACCTACTACCAAGCTGTCCTATTTATCCAAGTTCCTTCTGACTTACCTTCGAATTTGTACTTCTCCTTTCCATAATACCGCAATTCTCAACCCAGACTCACCATATGAGACCCAAGCATAAAACCATACTGTCTGAGGCTCATAAGCCGCTGAATCCTCTCTAAAAAAAGTACCACATTCAAAATAATTACCCTGAAGAGACTTCCTGCGAATTTAAAGCCATTACCTTCACCTTCCTAATACTGATATGTAGAATCCATAATGATATAGGAATGCCACAAGTCTTCACAGTTGACACCCTCCAATGTAAACCTCAGTTCGTAGCCAAATACATATCCTGAAGATCCCCCAATTGTTACATATACATATTGAATCTATTAGAACCATTTTTGGGAGTCATCCACTCTACTCAAACCTGAATTAGACTGATCAAACGAACCGAACGACCTGTGCTCCATTAGCACTCCAACACCCCAGGAAGTAACCCCACCTTAATGCAACCAAATAAATTCTGGCCCCATGCACATTGCATCCTTCACCAATAACAACTCAAGGCTTTCCTTGATTCTTATACACCCATAAAGCATAACACAACCCCTATCAAAAATTTCCTTTACTCAAGACATCCTCGATCTCAACCTCTGTAGGTCATAACTGATTCACCAGTATACCTCGAACCGAACCTAACACATCACATAATCATTCAACCAACTTGTCATTAGCAGACTCCCCCACTTGGCTCAAAGCCATAGATCAAGGCAAACAGTAACACATAATGACAATACACTAACACTGCCGCCGTACCACAGTGAGATTCAACTAAATCCTTCATAAGCTCATATATAAATCAAACCATTTAACATCCCAAATCATCTACAAACTCGCATTCACCATTGCAATAGCCGTGCCAACTTTCACAAGTGATCTAAACTCAACTTACAACATATTACATTTACTGGTAAAAGAGTACTTGCTATAAAACCACCTAAGGATCGCACAACCTCAGGACACCCCGCGGGAGATAACCTCATCTTCTTAGCCTCAAACTGACATCATCGCTATACCCTTCCAAAAATCATAGCTATCACACAATCACTATACCCTCCTACATTTAAACACAAGCAATGCCTATCCTCGAGGCATCATGATACGCGATATAAGAACCTGAAGCTGATGGCAGAACTAGCACTGGAGCTGTGGTCAAAGAAATCTTGAGCTTCTAGTGCTCTCTCCACACTCGTCTGACCACCTGAATACCCTTATTGGACACCACGTGCCCCAAGAATGCTACTGAACTGAGCCAAGAATTCACACTTGGAGAACTTTTCATAAAGCTTATCCTCCGTCAATCTCTATAATGCCATCCTCAAATGCTGAGTATGCTCCTCCTGGATACATGAGTACACCAGGATGCTATCAATGAATACAATAATGAAGGAGTTTGTCCCACTATGCGCTGCTATTTGCCTGATGTTGTTTATGACTGTTGAACTGTGAATTATCCTGGAGGATCGAACTGAAAACTTGTGAATTGATGCTTCACTACATATTTGGATTTTATTACGATTCGATATTTATTTTCTTGCTATCCATGCTTGTTGTCCTCTTTTAAGTTTTCACCTAAACACACTGTTTGGACCCTAGTAAGTGTCAAGTCGACTTCTCGTCACTACTTCTTCGAGATTAGGCGGGATACTTACTGGGTACATATTATTTATGTACTCATGCTATGCTCTGTACTTAATTGTACAGGTTCTGAGGCAAGTGCATCTGGGTTCCAGTCCGGAGCTCGTTCATGAGTTTTACTAGTCGAGGCTTCACGGTGAGCTGCTCTTTTTGGCGATTTCCAGTAGCACTTTGGATCTATTCTTTTGTTATTTCTATCTATACGTACTCAGACTATAGGACAAACTTTCATTCTTTTGATATTATTCTACTAGATACTTGTAGACTTATGACACTAGTTCCTAGCACTCACACGCTAGTAGACTTTATTTTGGGATTTAATCGTTAATTATGACTTCATGATTATTTATTTCGCATAAAACTTGCCTAAGTTATCCATTTCTACTGAATGTATCAAAACTAAGTTAAGCAAATGTTGAAAAATATTTCGGTAAACTACCTGAAATTACTAGTAAATAATGGTTGACTTGCTTGACGGCGGTGTTGGGTGCCATCGCGACCTGAGTTAGGATTTGGGCTGTGACATCATGGAACGACTGGCCTTGACGCTACAATAAGACCATTATGCCTTTGATTAATATAATGAAGTAAACTTTATCAACTTACGTATTTTCTGAGACCCATGAATAGATGATAGAATAATATGACACCTGGGGAATCAAAAACATAAGCATCTCTAGTATTTCTATGAATAGAGTCATTTATGGAAATTGTGAATTTGCTCGTTTCGTTTGTATCGTATGGGTCATGCCAAAAGGAAAGAAGGGATATACTTAACATACCTGAGCCGATTCTCTTGACAATCCCCCTAACCTCCGTAAACTGCGTCAACACGTAACGACGGATCGAAGTAGGAAAATATTCGTATGATATTCTTGAGAAAGATTGCACCATATTCCTTAAAATTGCAAATCTCACACTATATTGTGTTATAAAATTTCCAATGGGCTATGGAGCTCCTTCCGTAGCATGGCTTTCATGCATAATGTTGATGAGATTTTTCTTAGAAATGGTTAGCTTTTCCTAACAATGATGTGACCAAATTTCTATAAATGGTTGGTCTTTATGTGGGCCCCACATGTTTCCCAAAGTTTGCCATCTAGAAATGTGACTAAAGAGACACTTAAATCAACATTCTTGGGCTGCCACATTTGGAAGGGTTTATTAAGCCTTATCCAAAAAATTAATTATTCTTTAGTTCATTATTTAACTAATTAATCTACCATTAACCAATAATTAAATAATTACTCACATAGTTAAGAATTATCTCAATTACTTAAAATACTACTCACTTTTAACACACCTTGTACACCTTACTATGATGACCATGTGGTATGTTGTATGATACTATTCCATAAATACCATTTATTTTAGCTCGGACCGTATTTTATCCCAAAATGTCAAACTTCGACGAAATTCATTTTCTTCGATTTGCTTAACCTCTCACCTTCACGAATTTACTCATCACTTGTTTGAAATAGCATGCTTCTTATAATATCAAAATAATCTCATTCTCGAACTTACATCGATTAACTTACGACGAAACTTTAAAGAACAAAAAATACAGGATGTGATATCTCATATCCGAGCTTTCATAGATTTTACTTATGGTGTACTTTCACGTACGAAAACATGGGGTCTAACATCATTCCCCCCTTTTGGAACATTCGTCCTCGAATGTTGATTGATGTATTTATCATTTTAATAACTTATGTCTTCTGAATACTTTAGTATTATCCTTGCCATCTAGGCAACTGTTCTGTGAATAATTCCAAAGGCCAAGGCATTCCTCCCTTTAGGACTCTTTGTCATGCCACAACTTGTGGTCATAATCCTTCCAATCTCGTAACTGTTGCTACCTTCTATCATACATCATGTATGACTTTTTCCATGCATGTGCGCCTATGCGACTCTTCCCTTCAAGTTTTAGTCAATCTCTAAGCCTCACTTTGGGAACATATGCAGAACTTGACAAAATGTCCCCTTGGGCATCTATAGGTGTACTAAAATTATTTTCTTGGTACTTTGTTGAACTTATGAATATTGTTATACCTTATTTCATATATCTGTTTATCTATCCGTATGACTTTACTGCCATAACTCTTACTTCAATTTATCGTTACTAAGGTCTGCTACCAAACTCTAGCTTACTCTCGTTGCTTATATTATATGCATAAATCTAAGTCCTTTAATGCTTCTTCATTACTGTTCATCTTAAGAATGATGGTCTATTCTCATCTCACACTTTGTAACTTGTATACATCCGCTATTGATTCACCTCAATGTTGATCTACAATCTACCACCGAAGACTTGAAACTTCTTACGTAATACATTGCTGCTATGGCCCACGTCTCATCAGGGACATCTGGAGTAATTAGACTAATCCACTTAGGGGCGATAATATACTTCCATAACCATATTTTATAGCATCCCAATGTGATTCACTTACGTGGGTTTTTTAATCCTGTACAATTCTTGAAATCATTACTCAATCGAAGGCTCAAACTTCATCCCTTATCTATCACAATCACACCCTCACTGTACTATCAGGGCATCATTCCATCTCTTCTTCCATTAGTCTTAGACTCGTTTGAGTTTTCAAGCAATACTGAGCTTTGTATAACTTAGAGAAACCATCAGCTCTCTTGTTTTCATGGGCATAATCCTAAGGATTTTATCTATTCTCATCACCTTCTCACTCGCCCTTTCTTATCGTTACTCATGTCTTCCTAAGACCTTTTCTCTTTACCATACTATAGCTTGCGACCTACACATATTCATTTATACTACTCACAATCTTCCTTCAACTTGCTTGCACCACAGATTTCCTTATGTGATTTTGGAACATCAAGAAAGACATCACATCGTCTCTAACTCTTCTTTACTCTCATGGATAGATCTCTCGGTACCTAGAAACCATAGGATGGAAGATATGCTACTAACAATGCTGCTATTATTCCTGGATACTGAATCCCCCCGCTTCTAACCTTTTATCCGAAGTATGGACTATTCACAACCTTATACATTTGAGTATTTCGTACGTTGTTCACCTTTACCTTACTGCCTTAAAATCTTGCATTGTATCTTCTTTTTCTTTCATGATATCCCTTCCACATAGGTATAATTCATGTCCATAACTTGAAGCTCTATTATAATACTTGCACCTCTGGCGCATACACAATCCGATAGGAGCTTTATACTGACTTCTTATGAGGTTGGTGCTCTTCTAACTGGCTCTATCGTAGAGCAGTTATCGAATATGGCTACAGTGTTATCTCTCTTGTACCTCTGATATTTAAGAGTGATCCTGCAATGTTCTCAATCACGAGATCTATAATTTTCTGGGTCCAATAATCAGACTCATGATTTACTTAGTTGATGTAACTCTTTAGTTTCCCCTTCCTTCTGATTAAATTTTTTGCAGGCTTAAGCTATTTTTCGATTGGAGCTCATGGTATTACTTTAGCCCTTCATGGACGCTATGGAATATCCATGATACAATCTTCTAACAATTCAGTCCTTTGTCTATGACCTGGGCTCATTTCTTTCTTTTAACTTATATCGAAGTCTTCTATGACTGTATGGTTGTTAAAATATATGCTGCATGTATAAAACTCCGAACTCTTAAGTGCGTTCATAACGTACTCTGGGTCATTAATCGAATAATTCTTTTCGTTCCTTCTCAGCTTTCTTTAAGTGTAAGCAATTACTTTTTCTGGTCTTTCTGCCCCTTTGTTGCGTGCATACTTAGCTTATCTTAGTGCTCACACATATTGGAATTCCATACAACCCATATGATCTTGAATATTACTTCTGATTTTACTTCCCATTTATTAGCCATGGTAGGTGCCATTTTCTTATGGAGTGCATACAATGTTGTTGTGAGGCTGTTGTTATAAGACCATTTCCTCCTTAGATCACTGAGCTTAGGTTCAAGCCTTATTCCTTACTTCCTCAGCTAGTCCTTCGTTGTAGTATTTAGGGAGGATCGTCTGACTCTTATAAAGATGCTAGCTTATCACATTGTATGCTTAATGAAATTTTTGATGTTCTTCCTCGCATATAATTATCCGTAGTTACTTATCTCCACGCCCTTGTGCTTGTAGGGTTGCTTCTGAACTAATATTTTGACTGAATTCCTGATAGCATTCTTGGAAGCTCAAATCTATTCAAGGACAAGGATGAAGCTTTGGAATCTCAAAGAGGGCCTTTAACAAGATGTCAAGCTAAAAATTTGCACAATAAGGTCATTGGACTTCAAGAGCGAACAGAGAAGTTGTTAGTTGGGAGGAAGAGCTCGAGGTTAAAATGTATGAGTTATCTAGGTGTTATAATTATTTTATGGACCAACTTCATGTCCAAGAATAGGTGGATTAGATCCCAAGAAACGTCCTCTGCATAAGGTCCAAATCAGGCTACTGTTGGACCAATTTGACATCTAAAATGTGTCCAAACTTGCAGCCCATGAAGTCCTAAATAAGGCCACGTTTTTATATCATAAAAAGCACTTACTTGATATCCAAGAAGGGTACAATATTCGTGCTATATGTTGAGTGCAAGTTGGTGCCAAGTTGCATGCAAATTTTCTTCAAGATTTGCAAGATTCTATCCAATATTGGTTTGTGACTTATTTCCATATATTTTGGGTATATAGTTATTGCTTTCCTAGTTAGTTAAGGTTATGTTTTTATAATAGACTTCTTGAATTCAAGAAACTCTTTCTTGAATTCAATCTATATTTAATTTATGTCTTCTTTTTTGTTTCATTATTTTTCTTTTAGCTTCCGCACATTTTTTGATTTTCTTTAGTAGTTCTCGGACCCCTATCGTGTTGTTATCACTTCCCAGTGGAACTATCTTTTATTTTCGTAACACTCATACGGTACCTTTAACTAGCCCAAATCCTATCTGAATATTTCTCAAGGATCACGATGTCATATCTGCGAGACTGAATTCCCCATGTTGGGGTTCACTATGTTTATCTTGCACGATTTGCTGATTTGTCTGTAACCTCTTGTCTAGCCATAACTAGGCTCTTCCTGAACCAACTACCAACTGCTCGTTGTCCCATTCTCATATAAATATTCTACGTAACCTTTCTTATGTTATTTCCTTTGTCTAACTTACCTTTCGCACTGACTCCTTATTTATCAATAACATATTGGGCAGGAACCCTTATTTCCTTTCCTTGACATCGTGTTTGCATAATGTTCTGGAATCATAGCACTTCTGTAGGATTTGAATAATTGCAATCTCATCCTTTCTCATTTTTATCATATTCTCCCTTTACTATTCCATAATTACTAGAACCACTTAATTTTGACTTAATGCCACATCACTTCATATTCCCTTCTTTTGGGGGGTACTATGATTTAGTGCTACAATAATCTACGTATAGATATTTTACCTCTTTATCTTTGGCATCTTTTCACATCATCGATAACCCTTACTCGCCTCGCGATAATCCTTCAATACGAATGATAACAAATTTCCTTACTTGCGAGGGTGACACTTAGTATAAATGTCACATATAAGCTGAACTTTGCTCACATTGCTTGATTTAGGGAAGCGTCTTCCTAATGACCATTCTCTGAATTTCTCATGAATCTTCTTTTGTTTTGCATTCTGTTATTGCCGGAACAAAATATCAAATTTTCATGATGTCGATCATTATCAAATTACTCAGTCCCTAATTCATGTTTATTTTATCTTGTTCACCAGACCATACTGATTTCTATTACGCTAGGGTCTAACTTTTCCTTCTGGATGTAGGTATCGTGTCCCGACCCCAAATCCTAAACCGGTCGTGATGGTGCCTATGGTGGAACTAGGCTAGCCAAAAATCACATATTTACAGTTTCTTTCCAAAATTTCCAACTCATTTTCAACAATCATCAACGTATATAAATTTCTGAATCTTTTAAGCAAAACAAAACAGCTAAACAGTCTACAACCATCCCCAAGATCCGGAGCCAACATGTCATGAGCATCTAAGGATAATACCAAAAATTCTATTGTCATAATACAAAAAACTCAGAAGGAAGAACAAAGTACAAAACAAGAAAGAGAAACAGAGATGTTGTGGACGCTGAACAACTACCTCTATGTCCCGACTCAAATAGACTACTAAGGCTTGGTACTAGCACCTGTATCTTCATACAGGGGTGCAGGGAGTAATGTGAGTACGCTAACTGAGTAGTAACAAAAATAAATCAAGTCCAAGCAGTAAGAAACACATAAGAACAAGTCATCAGTTCACAATAAGCACAACCTTTCCTTCCAACAGCATCAGCCCTCGGGCAACCTCATTGTCACTCATGCCTCCCAATCACTCGTCACTCGGCACTCAGCACTCACACTCAGTAGGTAACTGCGCTCACTGGGGGTGTGTACATACTCCGGAGGGGCTGCTTCAGCCCAAGCGCTAAAAATTAAGCCACCTCGTGGCATCTCATATCCTCACAATCAGGCCCTCGGCCTCACTCAGTCAAAAACTCTCAGTAAGCCCCTCGGGCTATAAGTAAAATGGGGTACTCGACCCAAAGCATCATTTTTATAACTCAAATAGTGTAAATAAGGCTGAGTTTCGAAAACAATTAAGTCACAAGGCCCCAAACATCGCTTACAGCCCAAATATAGCAATAGTTTTAGAACACAATTTAACATATGATTTAGAGTAAAATACGCAACTCAATAGTTCCCGCAGAGAGGACCAAGTCCAAATCCAAAAATCAGTGCACGCCACACACTCGTCATCCGACATGTGCGCCACTCTAAAAATATTGACGAAATACAAAGTCCGGGGTTTCATACCCTCAAGACAAGATTTATAGTCATTACTTATCTCCACCTGGGCCAAAATACTAATACGGGATGCTCTTGCCCCTCGAATCAGCTCCTGATTGCTCTGAATCTAACCAAAACCAGATTAACATCATCAATATACGCTATATGAACAAGGCCCAATTGAAAACTATCACTTTTAGGCACAATTCCCGAAATTGATTAAACCCAATCCCCGGTCCCATGTCTCGGAATTGGATAAAAATCGCATCACAAGAATCTTTATCCCTTCCCGAGTCTACACATATAAGATGCATCAAAATCTGACCACAAACAACCCCTAAATTCCTTAATTATAAGTCTCATTTTCCCAAGCCCAAACTCCCAATTTATGCCATTTAATCCACTAATTCCAAGCCTAATCCGTCACATAATAACATAGAATCGATGTTATAGTCCGAGAAACTTACTTCCACTGAAGACCCTCGAAATCCTCCCCCAAATTGCTCTCAAAATGACTCAACACGCATGGAAAAGTAATGAGAAATGCCAAAAATTTGCGGAGGCGCATATTTATACATACTGCCCAGTTAATCCGCACCTGCGGAAGATTTTACGCACCTACAGACCCGCACCAGCTGTACTAGGTGCGCACCTGCGAAAAATCACTTAAAGTCCAAATTTCGCACCTGCGACTCCGCAGGTGCGGTCCCATATCCGCATTTGCAATCCCTCACTGAGCTGCCCAAATTCTGCATCTGCGAATTCCTTTCCGCTTCTGCGGGTCCGCACCTTTGGTTCCCTGTAAAGACCCATAGAATTTATCGTTTAAAATAATACCCGAATAATTCCTCAAGTTGTTATAACTGTAGAAATGCTTAAAATGGACATATTTTTCAGTAAAAAGTACCCCGAAATTTGAAAGATGAATTTTCCAGAAATTTGTGCGTTATGCAACGCACTATGCGATCACATAATGTGTATGCGGACCGCATAATGGTCGCATACATGGGCAGAATCACTGCCCAATTTGAGGACACCTATGCGGTCGAAAATGCGATCGCATGTTGGTTCTGCGGACCGTATGGTTGTTGCATTCTTGCCCATTGATTTTGGTAAGGGAGGTTATGCGATTCACTATACGATCGTATAACGTGCATGCGGACCGCATAGTGGTCGCATACCTGCACAATGTGTTTAAATGTTGGCCCATCTCAAGGGCCATTCTGCGGTCGATTCTGCGGACCGCATGTAAGGAATGCAATCGCATTCCTAACCGCACCCCGGTGTCGGGCTCCTATTTTTCTAATTTTAAAACCCGAATCCCAGTTCATTAAAACACCCCTCCCCTTCATTTTTAACTGATTTCTGAGAAAAAATAGAGACAAGGGAGAGAGGTTTCTTGAGAGGGAAAGTTCTTCTTCATAAAAAAAAATTGATTCTTCAAAGTTGCTCAAGCACGGAATCTATCGAGTTAGTGCTATAAGGTTGGTTAAGTACCTTAATATGCCGATATGAAAGATTGGTAACAAACCCAAAGTATGTGAATATGGCTAAGTGCTAAGAGCTGTGAAATGATATGATAAACGGGAATTGTGGTTGATTTAATCGTACTACACTGATTGTGGCAATTCCTTATTTGACTCGTCTTTTTGGGCAAGGTCTGTTGTCACTTGAATCATATGGGTGGTTGGTTGTACTGAGATTGTGTCCGTATGATGAAATTCTCTGTGATTGAATTGTGAATTGGAAATGTTGATATGAAATGTGATTGTCTGGTGGGATCGGATTGCGCGCTGCAACACGAAGAAATAAGGGTGGGTGAGGTAATAAGGGTGGCCGAGGTAATAGGGATGGAATGTGATCACGTTGAATAAGGTATATGGAAATCACGGGGTAATGCGTGGGATAGGTGAGGCAAATCCAGGTCCGCTTGATTGGGGCCACCCGGTTGAGCGTCGGTCGTGTCCCTCGATTTTGGGGCGTGACAAACTTGGTATCAGAGCCAGGTTTTGAAGTGTCCTAGGATGTCTCGGAGCCGTGTCTAGTAGAGCCCTTCTTATCGGTGTGTTTTCGACCACATCTATAATTAGGGGGCTACCTGGACATTTAGGAAACACCCTTTTCATTGTTATTCTATATCGTGCGGTGAAGTGGAAAGTGAAAATATCCTTGTCTAACTCATGCATTATTCCGAAATGTTCAGTAATGGCACCAAAGAAGAGAGCATCACTAGGCCTAGAGGCCAATGCCACCCCAAGTTTGGTTGTGAATTCTGTACCCGATGGTGCGGGTGAGAGCGAATCCCCGACCTTGAATCCACCTGGCCTTTCTGTTCCAGACTAGAGTGTTCCTATTCCTGCTGCGGCGGAGTGTGCTGCAACCCCTTCCGCTGATATTCCCGATCCTTCTTCGGTTCCAACTTCCGGTTCCAGTGCTTCTGATGGGGACCTCAGGGGAGCTATTCATATGTGAATCAGTTAATGGCTGCTCAGGCCCAAAGATCTCATGCTTCCCCTGCATCCTCTAGCGGACAGGGAGATTCCGCCGATGCTAGAGTCAACCAGTTTCTGCGGTTGGCCCCTCCAGAGTTCTCAGGTACTGATCCAGAGGCCGATCCGCAGGATTTTCTAGATGAGATGTACAAGACGCTTCGGGTTATGAAGACTATAGAGACAGAGGGGGTTGAGTTAGCATCTTACAGGCTGAGGGGAGCAGCATATTCATTGTTTGAGATGTGGGAGAATTCCTGTGGGGAGGGAAGTCCTCCGGTGAGATGGGATGAGTTTGTTTATTCTTTCATGGATCACTTCTTGCCTGCCGAGAGTATGGAAGCCCGTGCTACGGAGTTTGAGGTCCTCAAGCAGGACAATATGATTGTTTGGGAGTACCACATGGAGTTCGTGAGGTTGTCCAAGTATGCTCCTCAGTTAGTATCGACTATGGATGCCAGGGTTCCACGGTTTGTTCAGGACCTCAGTCCCTTAGTTGTGAATGGAGCTGCTACAGCTGCCTTGCACTCAGACATGAATTATGGTAAGATAGTGGGATTCGCCCAGGCCACAGAGGCTAAAAAATTGAAGATAAGGTCGGAGAGAGAGAGTAGTAGCAGGGCCTGGTCAGCGGGCCACTCGGGGAGTTCAATTGGAGGAGGGAGACCAGTTCAGGGGAGAGGACCATCAGGGCCATCCTAGTCTTATGCTCAGTCCTCATCCAGTGCACCACCATCAGTGCACCGTTATCAGTAGAGTAATCGCTGGGGACTAGGATCAGACAGTAGGAGACCACATCAGTTCGATCGTCCAGGAGGGAGGTTCCAGCAGCAGAGGAAGGCTCTGTGCCTTGTATGGGAGGTTCCATACCGAGCCTTGTTACCTGGATATCCCGGTATGCTACGGGTGTGGGGTAAGAGGTCATATTCAGCGAGATTGCAGTGCGCCCAGTCAGGTCACGGGTAGTGGTTTTGCTCAGCCATCCGGTTCTTCAGTCGCCGCATCTTCGGTGCATCCACAAACTCCAGCAGGGCGTGGTGCAGTTAGGGGTGGAGTACGAGGTAGAGGTGGAACCGGTCGCTTCTATGCTTTGAGTGGTCGCCAGAGTGCGGAGGCTTCTCCAGATGTTGTTACAGGTATTCTGACTCTTCAAGCACTTGGTTTTTATGCTCTTATTGATCCGGGGTCCTCTTTGTCATATGTTACCCTATTTATTGCTTCAAGTTTTGGGATAGAACCCGAACAACTTCATGAGCCGTTCTCTATGTCGACTCCAGTTGGTGATTCTACTACAGCCACGCAAGTCTATAGGAATTGTGTTGTGATGTTGTGTGGTCGAGATACCACGACCGATTTTATCGAGCTTGGGATGGTAGATTTTGATGTTATCATGGGAATGAATTGGCGTTACTCGTGCTTTGCTAAACTCGACTGCCGAACCAGAATTATGAGGCTAGAGTTTCATAATGAGTCAGTTATTGAGTGGAAAGGGAATGGTGTGGTGCCAAATGGTAGGTTTATTTCCTACCTTAAGGCCTCGTAGATGATTAAAAAGGGGTGTGTTTATCATTTGGTCCGGGTTGCGGACACCACTTCAGAAGTGTCTGCGCCCAAGTCCGTCCCAGTAGTGAATGAGTTTCTTGAAGTATTTTCGGACGAGCTTCCAGGGATTCCGCCAGATAGAGAGATCGATTTCGGGATTGATGTATTGCCAGATACGCATCCAATATCTATCCCACCGTACAGAATGGCGCCAGCATAGTTGAGGGAGTTAAAAGAGCAGTTGAAAGACTTATTAGAGAAGGGATTCATTCGGCCGAGTGTGACGCCGTGGGGAGCTCCGGTTCTTTTCGACAGGAAGAAGGATGGGTCACTTTGGATGTGTATTGATTATCGGAAGCTCAACAAAGTCACTATCAAAAACAATTATCCATTTCCTCGGATAGATGATTTGTTCGACCAATTACAAGGTGCGAGGTTTTTCTCCAAAATTGATTTACGGTCTGGGTATCACTAGTTGAAGATCAGAGAGCAGGATATTCCTAAGATCGCCTTCAGAACTCGTTATGGCCATTTCGAATTTTTTGTGATGTCCTTTGGACTAACCAATGCTCCAGCGCCTTTCATGGATCTTATGAATCGAGTTTTCAAACCGTTTCTTGACTCCTTCGTGATTGTTTTTGTTGATGACATCCTTGTCTACTTGCGGAGTTGGGAGGATCATGCTAATCACGTCAGGGTAGTTGTGCAGACTCTTCATCAGCACCAATTGTATGCCAAGTTTCCAAGCTGTGAATTTTGGTTGGAGTCAATCGCATTTTTGGGTCATGTTGTTTCCAGATAAGGGATTAAGGTTGATGCCAAGAAGATCAATGCAGTGAAGGATTGGCCACCAATGACCCTGATAGAGATTTGCAGTTTCTTGGGTCTAGCTGGGTATTATCGGAGGTTTGTGGAGGGATTCTCTACCCTCGCCTCCCCATTAACTAAATTGATGCAGAAAGTAATTAAGTTCCAATGGTCCGACGCTTGTGAGAAGATCTTTCAGGAATTGAAATCAAGATTGACTTCGGCACCGGTGTTGACTTTGTCAGAAGGCATGGAGGGATTTGTGGTTTATTGCAATGCTTCAAGGGGTTGGATTGGGATGTGTGTTGATGCAACATGGGAAGGTTATAGTGTATGCTTCCAGGCGACTCAAGAATCACGAGAAGAATTATCCGACACATGATTTAGAATTCGCGGCAGTTGTGTTTGCATTAAAAATCTGGCGGCATTATTAGTATGGGGTCCATGTGGACGTGTTCTCAGACCACAAGAGTCTCCAATATTTGTTCAAGCAGAAGGATTAGAATTTAAGGCATCGACGATGGTAGAATTGCTTAAGGATTATGATATGAACATTTTGTACCATCCAGGGAAGGCGAATGTGGTGGCCGACGCTCTCAGTCGGAAGTCTATGGGTAGTTTGGCTCATTTGAAAGTGGATCAGAGGCCTTTAGCTCAGGAGATTTATCAATTGGCCAGTCTGGGGGTATGTCTCTCGACCTCAGACGAGGGAAATATTATGGTGCATAATGGAGCAGAATCATCCCTTGTAGCGGAAGTCAAGGAAAAGCAGTGTATGGATCCAGCATTGGCGCAGTTCAAGGAGGCAGTTTTGAATAACAAGATTTCGGCATTTTCACTCGGTAGTGATGATGGTGTTTTACGGTGCCATGGAATGCTATGTGTTCCATATTTGGATAATCTTCGGGAGAGGGTAATGGCGGAGGCTAAGAATTCCAGGTATTACGTGCACCCAGGATCTACGAAAATGTATCATGATATCCGGGAAGTTTATTAGTGGAGCGGTATGAAGAGAGGTGTGGCAGACTTTGTATCTAGATGTCCGAATTGTCAGCAGGTGAAGGCCAAGCATCAGAGGCTCGGTGGGTTGACGCAGCTTATGGAAATACCGATGTGGAAATGGGAGATGATCAATATGGACTTTGTGGTAGGGTTACCTCGCACTCCACGTAGGTTTGACTCGATTTGGGTGATAGTGGATCGACTCATGAAGTCGGCACATTTCTTGCTAGTCAAGTCCACCGATACTGCAAAACAGTATGCTCAGTTGTATATCAAGGAAATAGTCAGGCTTCACGGTACTCCAGTTTCTATTATCTCGGATCGAGGGGCCCAATTCACAACTAACTTTTGGAAGAAATTTGAGCAAGGTTCGGGCACATCATTCCATCCAAAAACTGATGGGCAGGTAGAGCGGACTATTCAGACGCTCGAAGATATGTTACGGGCTTGTGTATTAGATTTCAAGGGAAGCTGGCATGATCACTTGTCGCTTGTTGAATTTGCTTATAATAACAGTTTCCATGCTAGTATCCAGATGGCCCTATTTGAGGCGTTGTACGGAAGAAGGTGTAGATCTCCGATTAGGTGGTTCGAGGTTGGTGAAGCAGAATTGTTAGGACCAGACCTTGTGCACCAAGCTATGGAAAAGGTTAGAGTCATTCAGGAAAGGATGAAAACTGCTCGGAGTCGTCAGAAATCCTATGCGGACGTTCGTCGTAGAGAATTGGACCAAGTAGATGACTGGGTATTCTTGAAGGTGTCCCATATGAAGGGAGTAATGCGGTTTGGGAAGAGAGGAAATTGAGCCCAAGGTATTTCGGGCCATATAGGATTGCTCAAAGGATAGGACAGGTGGCTTATAGAATGGAATTGCCCCCTGAGATGTCATTAGTGCACCCAGTGATCCATATGTCTATGTTGAAGAAAGTGGTTGGAAATCCATCAGCCATCGTACCAGTTGAGACTATTGAGGTTAATGAAGAATTATCGTATGAAGAGGTTCCAGTTGCTATTCTTGATAGACAAGTTCGTAGATTGAGGAACAAAGAAATTGCTTTAGTTAAAGTGTTATGGAGAAGTCAACACATTGAGGAAGCCACGTGGGAAGCGAAAAATGAAATGAAAGAAAAATATCCCCATTTATTTGAATAAGTCTAGTAGTGATCGTGCGAACTATCATCTCTAAGAAAATTATATTTTATGTTCAGTTTTGTGCAAAAGCACCCCATTTTCCCCTAATTGCTCTACATAGTAACTTCTCAAGTTGTGCCATAATTCTGTATGTTGTGACTAATTGAGTAATGTGCAACCCCGTGGAGTAAATGAAATTGTGTGAAACTCATGTGATGATTAAATGATTAATGGAATGGTGGATGGGTAATGATTAATTGAAGTGTATATGACATGTTGAAGTAATTGAATTATATGGGACTTGTCGAGGTGACCAAATTATGTGCGAGGCCATGAAATAACTAGTTAGGTGTGGAATTGGTTAAGAAACATGTGTTTCGGGGGCTCTTTGGCAGGTAGATAGGCCTAATTACAGAGGAAACTCTGGCGAAATTTTCAGAAGATATCAGAGTTAGAAAAAAATTGGGGGTTGGCATATTCTGTTTTCAAAACCAAATGATTTTCCGATCCTCATTCGAGTACGAATGATTTTAAGTAGGGGAAGATGTAAAGACCCATAGAATTTATCGTTTAAAATAATACCCGAATAAGTCCCCAAGTTGTTATAATTGTAGAAATTCTTAAAACGGACATATTTTTCAGTAGAAAGTAACTCGGAATTTGAAAGATGAATTTTCCAGAAATTTGGGCGTTATGCGATGCACTATGCGATCACATAACGTGTATGCGGACCGCATAATGGTCGCATACATGGGCATAATCACTGCCCAATTTGAGGAGAACTATGCGATCTAAAATGCGATCGCATGTTGGTTCTGCGGACCGCATGGTTGTCGCATTCTTGCCCATTGATTTTGGTAAGGGAGGTTATGCGACGCACTATGCGATCGCATAACGTGCATGCGGATCGCATAGTGGTCGCATACCTGCACAGTGTGTTTTAAATGTTGGCGCATCTTAAGGGCCATTCTGCGGTCGATTCTGCAGACCGCATGAGAGGAGTGCAAACGGATTCCTGACCGCACTCCGATGTTGGGCTCCTATTTTTCTAATTTTAAAACCTGACCCTAGTTCATTAAAACACCCCTCCCGTTCATTTTTAACTGATTTCTGAGCAAAAATATAGAGAAGAGAGAGAGGGTTCTTGCGAGGGAAAGTTCTTCTTCATAAAAAAAAAAATTGATTCTTCAAAGTCGCTCAAGCCCGGAATCTATCGAGTTAGTGCTATCTTCTTCACTCAAAGAGGTAAGTCTTCACCCCATTTTCCCCAAGTTCTCAGATTTTAATTAAGAATGAAACACATAGGATGGTTCTTGAAAATGGAGGTCAAACCCCATGAATGCATGTGAGTAAAACTTCTTAATCTAGTAAAAAGGGGAGAGGGTTGGGGTAAATTTCACAAGGAAGGGGTGGTAATCTAATGAGGTCACCTAGCGTTCAATAAAATGCTTAAAAGAGTTCGAATTGTATGCATGATTTCCAATTCTGAGTTGAATATGTTTAATTGTGAACTAGATTGGCGGTACTAGTCGGTTCGGTGATTTGTGAGTAAAAGTTAAAAAGGAATTCCGACCCCAGGTATGTAAGGCTAACTTTAATCTTCGTAAAGTCACCTTGTTGGTGCTGGAACAGTCGCTACGTGTTAATTGTCTGAGTATGTGTAAATTGGGTGTTCTAAATATGTGCATGATGCCCTACTCTCTGACTGTCTAGCTGAAATTCATGTATTTTTCTATTCGAAATTGTGAAAAGGCGATTGACTTGTGAAAGTTTTACCATGTATAAGGTTGGTTAAGTAGCCTAATATGCCAATATGAAAGATTGGTAACAAACCCAATTATGTGAATATGACTAAGTGCTAAGATCTGTGAAATGATATGATAAACGGGAATTGTGGTTGATTTAATCGTACTACACTGATTGTGGCAATGCCTTATTTGGCTCGTCGTTTTGGGCAAGATCTGTTGTGACTTGAAATCGTATGGGTGGTTGGTTGTACTGAGATTGTGTCCTTATGATGAAATTCTCTGTGATTGAATTGTGAATTTGAAATGTTGATATGAAATGTGATTGTCTGGTCGGATCGGGTTGTGCACCGCAACACGAAGAAATAAGGGTGGGTGAGGTAATAAGGGTGGTCGGGGTAATAAGGATGGAATGTGATCACGTTGAAATGAAGAATCTATGAAATTCTTGAATATGGTGTTGTTGGAAAGGAAAAAGGGGAAATCTGTGGAACTTGTGATTTTGGTTGTTTCTGTTGCTGTGCAATGCTTGCTGATTCTATTACTGTCTTTTATCTGTGCATTGCTGATCTTACCTAGAGTAGAGTTTGTTCATAAATACTAGTAGTATTCCACAGTACTAACGTTCCATTTGCCGGGGGCGCTACATTTTCTGATATGAAGGTAGGTGGTTCTACGGCAGGTAATTCAGTCCACCGTCAGTAGTGCCTCCTCTCTACTCCGTAGTTGAATTGGTGAGCCCCACTTCCTCTCGGGGCCATTTGTGGTTCATGTCACCTTTTTTTGGGTCTATTTTTTATCGTAAGGTATAGTCGGAGTCTTGTGTCCGGCAAGTATTGTATAAAATCCTATCAGTCGTAGAGGCTCCATATACATAACGTGGGTATTGTACATATGTATTTTGGGTAGTGACAATCGTGGTCCACGTAGTAGAAGTATGTATGTTGTATGTATCTTGCAAGTATTTAGCACCATATGTTGTTAATTGTAAGAGGTAGAAATGAATTTAACTTGGAGTTTTATGTTAAGTCTCAAATTGCTAATTCACATGAATAAGGTATATGGAAATCACGGGGTAATGCATGGGATATGTGAGAAAAATCCAGGTCCTCTTGACTGGGGCCACTCTGTTGAGCGCCGGTCGTGTCCCTGGATTTTGGGGCGTGACATTCCCCATCCGCAGGTGCGGTCACACCAGTAAAATGGCACCAGCAGCAGCTTTGCGGAAAATTCCTAAGTCAAACCTCCGTTAACCATCCGAAATCAATCTCTAGCCCCTCGGGACCCCAACCAAACATACCAACCCATCCCATAACCTCATTCAAACTTATTGAGCCTTCGAAACACTAAAAACAATGCAAAAACACCAAAACCACATCAAATTCAAGCCTATGAACTTTGAAACTTCTAAATTTCACCAAGGATGCTGAAGCTATCCAAAACACATCCGATTGACCTGAAAATTTGCACACATATCCAAGATGACATTATTTGAACCTGCTTGAACTTCCGGTTTAATTCCCGGAATTCCATTCCATCCCCGATAGCCTATTTTTCCTCTGCCGACCTTAAATCGCCAAAAACTAACTTTCGCCAATTTAAGCCTAATTCTACACCGGACATCAAAAATTCATTCCGAACACACTCCTAAGTCCCAAATCACCTAACAAAGCTATATGAGCAATAAATTCATTCCGAGGTTGTTTACCGATAAGTCAACTCCCATTTGACTTTTCCAACTATTAAGCTAATTTAAGAGACTAAGTGTCTCAGTTCTCACCACGACCACTCCGAACCCGAACCAACCGACCCAACACAACATAAATAGGCTAAGCAACATATGATAAAGAAAAAATGGGGGAAACGGGGCTAATCTCACAGAGCGACCCGCTGGATCGATAGATCCTCCCCCTTTTAAACAAACGTTCATCCTCAAACGGGTCTAGAAACATACGTGGAGTCTCAAATAAGTGAGGATATCTGCTCCGCATCTCCCGCTCGGTCTCCCAGGTTGCATCCTCCACCGACTGTCCTCTCCACTGAACCTTCACTAAAGCTATATCCTTAGACCTCAGCTTTCTAACTTGACGACCCAAAATAGCCACTGACTCTACCTCATATGAAATATCACCCTCGAGCTGAACCGTGATGAAGTCCAAAACATGAAACGGGTCACCAACATACTTCCGGAGAATCGAAAAATGGAAGACCGGATGAATACTCGATAAGCTGGGAGGCAAGGCAAATCTATAAGCCACCTCCCCAATCCTCTAAAGTACCTCAAATGGCCCAATGAAGCGGGGACTAAGCTCTCCTTTCTTCCCGAACCTCATAAAACCCCTCATGGGTGACACCTTCAGCAACACCTTCTCCCCAACCATGAAAGACACATCTCGGACCTTTCGGTCCGCATAACTCTTCTGCCTAGACTGCACCATGCGAAGCCGCTCCTGAATTATCTTCACCTTACCCAACGCATCCTTAACCAAGTCTGTGCCTAATCGCCTAGCCTCGCCCGACTCAAACCAACCAACTAGGGATCTGCACCTCCTACGATATAAAGCCTCATACGGAGCCATCTGGATACTCGACTGATAACTATTATTATATGCAAACTCCGAGAGTGGAAGAAATTGGTCCCATGAACCCCCAAAATCGATGACACAGGCACAAAACATATCCTCCAAAATCTGAATAGTACACTCTGACTGCTCGTCGGTCTGAGGATGAAACGTTGTGCTCAACTCGACCTGAGTACCTAACTCTCTCTGCACGGCCCTCCAAAACTGAGATGTGAATTGAGTACCTCTGTCCGAAATGATAGAAACTCGAACCCCATGCAATCGGACAATCTCCCTGATGTAAATCTCAGCTAACCGCTCCGAAGAGTAAGTAATACCAACAGGAATGAAGTGCGCGGACTTGGTTAGACGATCCACAATAATCCATATAGCATCAAACCTCCTCAATGTACGTGGGAGCCCAACTACAAAGTCCATGGTGATTCGCTCCCACTTCCATTATGAAATATCTAATCTCTAAAGCAATCCACCTGGTCTCTAGTGCTCATACTTAACCTGCTGACAGTTGAGAGACCGAGCCACGAACTTAATAATATCCCTCTTCATCCGCCTCCACCAATAATGCTATCTCATATCCTGGTACATCTTCGTGGCACCCGGATGGATGGAATACCGCGAACTATGGGCCTCAGCTAGAATCAAGTCTCGAAGTCCATCCACATTGGGAACGCAAATCTGGCCCTGTATCCTCATGCCCCCATCATCACCAATAACCACATCCCTGGCATTACCGCGACGGGCCCTGTCATGAAGAACAAGCAAGTGTGGATCATCATAATGGCGTGCTTTAATCTGATCATAAAGAGAAGTTCTGGAAACTACGCAAGCCAATACCCGCAAGGGCTCTGATAGATCCAATCTCACCAACTGACCTGCTAAAGCCTTAACATCAAGTGCTAAAGTTCGCTCTGCTGCTGGAAGGTAGGCTAAACTCCCCACACTCTTCGCTCTGCGACTCAAGGCATCGGCCACCACATTGGCCTTCCCAGATGATATAGAATAGTGAGGTCATAATCCTTGAGAAAGTCCAACCATCTCCTCTGACGCAAATTCAGATCCTTCTGCTTAAGCAGATGCTGCAAACTACAGTGTTCAGTGAATATCTCACAATGCACTCCATACAAATAATGACGCCAAATCTTCAAGGCATGGACAATAGCTACTAGATCAAGATCATGCACTGGATTATTCTTCTCGTGCACCTTCAACTGTCTGGACGCGTAGGCAATCACCATACCTTCCTGCATCAAACCACCTCCAAGGCCAACTCTCGAGGCGTCATAATAAACTGTATATGAACCTGAACCCGTAGGCAAAACCAATACCGGAGTTGTAGTCAAAGCTGACTTGAGCTTCTGAAATCTCTCCTCACACTCCTCAGTCCACCTGAGCTGAGCACCCTTCTGGGTCAGCCTGGTCATAGGTGCTGCAATAGATGAAAATCCCTCTACAAAACCGTGATAGTACCCTGCCAAACCAAGGAAACTACGAATCTCGGTAGCCGATGACGGTCTAGGCCAGCTCTACACTGCCTGTATCTTCTTTGGGTCAACCTGAATACCCTCACTGGACACCATGTGCCCCAAGAATGCTACTGAATCAAGCCAGAACTCACACTTCAAAAATTTTGCATACAACTTCTTCTCCCTCAAGGTCTGAAGAACAAATCTCAAATGTTGCTCATGATCCTCCCGAGATCGAGAATAAACCAAGATATCGTCAATAAACACGATGAAGAAAGAATCCAGATAAGGATGGAATACACTATGCATCAAGTGCATAAAGGTTGTTGGGGCATTGGTTAGCCCGAATGACATAACCAGAAACTCATAATGACCATATCTAGTCCTCAAGGAAATCTTCGGGATGTCGTGCCTCCGAATCTTCAACTGATGATAGCCAGAACGCAAGTCAATTCTTGGTAAATACCCTGGCACCTTACAACTGATCAACCAAGCCATCTATACGAGGCAAGGGATACCGGTTCTTCACCGTAAGCTTGTTCAGCTACCGATAATCAATACGCATGCATAGAACCATCATTCTTTTTCACAAACAACACGAGAGCACCTTCCCCAAGGTGACACACTAGGCAAAATGAACCCCTTATTTAGGAGTTCCTAAAGCTGCTCCTTTATCTCCTTAAGCTCCGCTAGTGCCATACGATAAGGTGGATTAGAAATGGGCTGAGTGCCTGGCACCAGGTCAATACCAAAGTCAATGTCCCTGTCAGGTGGCATGCCTGGCAGGTTCGCAGGAAACACGTCCGGAAAGTCACGGACCATAGGAACGAAATCAATAGTGGGAGCCTCACTGCTGGCATCCCTCACGAAAGCAAAATATGATAAACACCCCTTTTCAACCATACGCTAGGCTTTCAGATAGGAAATCACCCTGCTAGGCACATACTCAGAAGAACCTTTCCACTCAACCCTCGGACATCCTGGCATAGCTAAGGTCACGGTCTTAGGGTGACAATCAAGAACAGCATGACACGGAGATATCCAATCCATGCCCAATATTACGTCTGGGAGGGCACCGAATGAAGAACGGCCTGGTTGAGAACTGTGGGGACCATGCCCCGAAGATGCACCATTATAAGCTGGGCGGACTGACTGAGGAGGTCTGAATGAACGACCTCTACCATGCTGAAACGGCCCCTGGAAGGAGCACCACTAGAACCACCTGGTCTACGAGGACACTTGGCCTCCCTCTCCTCCCGCTGCTACGGTGAAACTACTCAATATCTCGAGAAATATCAACAACCTGCTTGAAGGTAGCATCTGATACTCTCTCCCGAGTCATAAAAAGGCAGAGCTGATCAGTGAGGTCATCCACGAACCTCCTAATCCTCTCCCTATTGGTAGGAACCAACTCGGTGGCGTGAAGAGCCAACTCTGAAAATCGCATCTCATACTACGTCACTGATAGCTCCCCCTGACGCAGCTGCTCAAACTGCCTGCGATGCTCCTCCCTGTGGGACTGCGGTACATACTTCTCCAAGAAGATAGTGAAGAACTGCTGCCAGGTGAGGGGTGCTGAACCAACAGGCCTACGCCTCTCAACGGACTCCAACCAAGTAAAATCAGCCCCAGAAAACTGAAAAGTAGCAAATGAGACCCCACTGGTCTCCAGAATCCCAGTAGTACGAAGAATCCTCTGACACTTATCGAGAAAACCCTGGGCATCCTCGCCCTCAGCACAGCTGAATTGCGGAGGCTGAAGTCTACTAAATCTCTCCACTCTACGCTGCACATCCTCTGACATAGCTGGAACCACGAAGGCCTGGACTAGAGCAACCGTCTGGGCAGAAACCGCCCCCGTTGTCTGATGGCCTTGAGTAACCTACTCATGTGTCCGGGCAACTGGAGTCTGACTGCCTCCCCTGGCCTGAGAAGTAGGGGCAACTGCCTGAGCAAGGGTGGTACATACAGTCAAGATATGAGCCAAGGTCTCCTGAAGACCTAGAATAACAGTAGACACTGCTGGTGCCTGAGCCTATCGCGCTGGAGCATTTGCGCCGGGGACCTAATCCTGAATTGTAGGTGGACCCTCTGGTACCGCCCCGATTGCTGCATGGGCTGATCCCCTACCTCTACCGTGGCCTCGACCCCTCGCCGGTCTAGCTGGTGGCTGGTCACCCTGATCGGTAGCACGATTCCTCACCATCTCTGAGAGAATGAAAGAACAGAAGTTTAGATTTCCAGAATCAACAAAATGGCACGACAGAATTCAAGAAAAATGATATTGTTCCTAAGGGTTCTGCAGCCTCTAAAAGATAAGTACATATGTCTCCATACCGATCCACAAGACTCTACTAAACCTACTAATGACCGTTGAGTCCTATGTAACGTAGGCTCTGATACCAACTTGTCACGAACCCGAATCCTAAACCGGTCGTTATGGCGCCTATCGTGGAACTAGGCTAACCAACAATCACATATTTACAGTTTATTTCCAAAATTTCCAACTCACTTTCAACAATCATAAACGTATATAACAAAAATTCTACTGTCATTATACAAAAATCTCGGAATCAAGAACTAAGTACAAAATAAGAAAGGGAAACAGAGATGCTGTGGATGCTGAACAGCTACCTCTATTTCTCGACTCCGGCTCCGCACAAAAATAGATGACTAACGCTTGCAGCACCTGTATCTGCACAGAGAGGTGCATGGAGTAATGTGAGTACGCCAACTCAGTAGTAACGAAAATGAATCAAGTCTAAGCAGTAAGAAACACATAAGATCAAGTCATCAGTTCACAATAAGCACAACCTCTATTTCCAACGGTGTATATATATATATATATATATATCAATATGCTTTAAAAGCCAATTTCAGTAATGTCCTTTGAAAAAAATGTGTTTTCCAACAATTATAAAAATAAAAATACCCGAAGCGTTTAGTTTAAAATGAAATAAATCATAAATAGCCCCTCGGGCCAAAACATGAATCATAAATCTCCCCTCGGGCAGAACATCACTCAGCATAGCTCACAATCACTCTGTATCAGCCCGTCAGGCAACCTCACTGTCACTCATGCCTCCAATCACTCGTCACTCGGCACTCATACTCAGTAGGTACCTGCGCTAACTGGGGGTGTGTACATACTACGGAGGGGCTCCTTCAGCCCAAGCGCTAAAAATCAAGCTACCTCGTGGCATCTCATATCCTCATAATCTGGCCCTCGGCCTCACTCAGTCAGAAACTCTCGATAAGCCCCTCGGGCTATTAGTAAAATGGGGTACTCGACCCAAAACATTTTTTTTATAACTCAAATAGTGTAAATAAGGCTTAGTTTCTAAAACAGTTAAGAATATTATGACTGAGTGTAAATAATAAGTCAACACAATGAGGAAATAGGAGTAAAAATCCCCCAAGGGGTCCAAACAGGTCGGCACAAGGTCCCAAACATGGCTTACAGTCCAAATATAGCAATAGTTTTAGAACGCAATTTAACATATGATTTAGAGTAAAATATGCAACTCAATAGTTGCCGCAGAGAGGACCAAGTAAAAATCCAAAAATCAGTGCACGCCACACACTCGTCATCCGACATGTGCGCCACTCTAAAAATAGTGAGAAAATACTAAGTTCGAGGTTTCATACCGTTAGGACAAGATTTATAGTCATTACTTACCTCCACCCAGGCCAAAATACTAATCTATGATGCTCTTGCCCCTCGAATCGGCTCCCTATTGCTCCGAATGTAACCAAAACCAGATTAACATCATCAATATACGCTAAATGAACAAGGCCCAATCAAAAACTACCAATTTTAGGCACAATTCCCGAAATTGGAAAAACCCGAGCACCGGTCCCACGTCTCAGAATTTGATAAAAATTGCATCACACGAATCATTATCCCTTCCCGAGTCTACAAATATAAGATGCATCAAAATCCGACCACAAACAACCCCTAAATTCCTTAATTATAAGTCTCATTTTCCCAAGCCCTGAACCCCCAATTTATGCCATTTAATCAAGTAATTCCAAGTCTAATCCGTCACATAATAACATAGAATCGAGCTTATAGTCCGAGAAACTTACCTCCACTGAAGACCCTCCAAATCCTCCTCCAAATTGCTCTCAAAATGATTCAATCTGCATGGAAAAGTGATGAGAAATGGCAAAAATTTGCGGAGGCACATATTTATACATCCTGCCCAGTTAATCCGCACCTGCAGAAGATTTTTCGCACCTGCAGACCAGCACCAGCGGCCCTAGGTGCGCACCTGCAAAAAATTACTTAAAGTCAAAATTGCGCACCTGCGACTCCGCAGGTGCGGTCCCACGTCCGTATCTGCGGTCCCTCACTGAGCTACCCAAATTGCACATATGCAAATTCCTTTCCGCTTCTGCGGGCCTGCACCTGCGGTTCCCCATACGCAGGTACAATCACCCCAGTAAAATGGCACCAGCAGCAGCTATGCTGCGAATTCCTAAGTCCAAACCTCCGTTAACCATCCAAAATCAATCCCGAGCCCCTCGGGACCCAAACCAAACATACCAACCCATACCATAACCTCATTCAAACTTATTTGAGCCTTCGAAACACCAAAAATAACGCAAAAACACCAAAACAACATCAAATTCAAGCCTGTGAACTTTGAAACTTCTAAATTTCACCAAGGATGCCGAAACCATCCAAAACACATCCGATTGACCTAAAAATTTGCACACATATCCAAAATGACATTACGAACCTGCTTCAACTTCCGGAATTCCATTCTGACCCCGATAGCCTATTTTTTCCCCGGTCGATCGGAAATCATAAAAAAATAACTTTCACTAATTCAAGACTAATTCTACACCAGACATCAAAACTTCATTCCGAACACAGTCCCAGTTCCCAAATCGCCTATCGAAGCTATCCGAGCCATAAAATCTACATTCCGAGGTCGTTTACCAATAAGTCAGCTCCCGGTTGACTTTTCAGACTATTAAGCCAATTTAAGAGACTAAGTGTCTCAGTTCTCACCACGACCACTCCAAACCCGAACCAACCGACCCTAAACAACATAAATAGGCTAAGAAATATACGATAAAGCAGAAATGAGGGAAACATGGCTAATCTCACGGAACGACCGGCCGGGTTGCTACATCTCGTCATATTATGAATACGATAGAATTTAGGAAATTGAATTCTTAAAACTGAGCTCTACCACACGATCTAGAGTAAGAAGAAAGAGTGACAGGCCTAAATTCCCTGTAGCCTCTTGCTTATAAGTGTGGTGCACAACACACCTATAAACAAGACTCTACTTGACATGGCTTGTAGACTCCCTAGGACATAACTGCTCTACTACCACTTTTGTTACAACCCATACTGATGACCCGCCATGGGAACCCGGTACCTGACTTAACCGTATACCAACATAATGTATTTTTTCGTAATCATGCTATCATAGGTAAATGAGGCGGAAGTGCTGTTGTAGGATATCTAGAAGAAAACAGTAACACCGACTTATATAGAAAACATACGGGCCTATAATACCAAAATGATCACTTGTACACTAAACATAGGCCGACAAGGCCATTCAATCTTTTATGTACATGACATATATTTACAAGCCTCTAAGAGTAGATAAATACCATAAAGGTAGGGATAGGGCCCCGCCATACTAAACAATTCACGTCCAAATCATACTGACCAAATAAGCAACTCCGGAGCAAATGGAGCGCACCGATATCTTCCGCTGAGATGATAGCCTACTTGGAGGACTCTCGACCTGTCTATCGGGACCTGCGGGCATGAAACACAGCGTCCCCAGGAAAAAAGGACGTCAATATAAATATCGTGCCGTGTATGTAAGGAATGAAAATCAGTAAATAATAAACATGAGAGAAACACGGAGTAAAAGACTCAACATGTAAGTCTGAATAGCTCTATGAATCATTTAATACTTATAATGTCATGCATTTGCGTATAAATGTCATACCATGCATGGATATATGCGTTCATAACATCATCAAGCCTCTGAGGGCATCCCATCATATTTTCTCGGTTACTGTGGGCAAAGTAATCAATGTATACCAGCTTATCAGGTGGTGGTGCGTATGTAACGCCGTAACCTTTTTCCATATATATATATATATATATATATATATATATATATATATATATATATATATATATATATATACACACACACACACACACGTATATAACGCCATCTGGTCATGAGTCAATGTACATGTATAAAATGCATGAGAAGTACGTCAATAAAATATTTCGGAATGTCATAAGACCATTATGCCTTTGATTAATATCATGAAGTAAACTTTATTAACTTACGTATTTTCTGAGACCCATGAACAGATGATAGAATAATATGACGCATGAGGAATAACAAACCTAAGCATCTCTAGTATTTATATGAATAGAGTCATTTATGGAAGTTGTGAATTTGTTCGTTTCGTTTGTGTTGTATAGATCATGAAAAAGGAAAAAAGGAATAGCCTTAAGATACCTGAGCCGATTCTCTTGACAATCCCCCTAACCCACGTCAACTGTGACAACACGTAGCGGCGGATCGAAGTAGAAAAAATTCGTATGATATTCTTGAGAAAGATTGCACCGTATTCCTTAAAATTGAAAAATCTCACACTATATTGTGTTATGAAATTTCCAATGGGATATGGAGCTCCATCCGTAGCATGGCTTTCATGCATAATGTTGATGAGATTTTTCTGACAAAAGATTAGCTTTTCCCAACAATGATGTGATGAAATTTCTATAAATGATTGGTATTTATGTGGCCCCCACATATATCCCAAAGTGTGCCATCTAGCAATGTGACTAAAGAGTCACTTAAATCAACATTCTTGGGCTTCCACGTTTGGAAGGGTTTATTAAGCCTTATCCAAAAACTTAATTATTCACTAATTTATTATTTAACTAATTAATCTCGCATTAACCAATTACCCACATAATTAAGAATTATCTCAAATTACTTAAAATAGTACTCACTTTTAACACACCTTATACACCTTACTATTATGGCCATGTGGTGCCTTGTATGATACTAGTCCATAAATACCGGGTATTTTAGCTTGGGCCGTATTTTATCCAAAATGTCAAACTTCCACAAAATCCATTTTCTTCCATTTGCTTACCCTCTCACATTCACGAATTTACTCATCACTTGTTTGAAACAGCATAATGCTTATAATCTAAAAATAATCTCCTTCCCGAACTTAAGACAATTAACTTATGACGAAACTTTAGAGTGTGAAAAATGCGGGATGTAATATCTCATATCCGAGCTTTCATCAATTTTACTTATGTCGTATTTTCACGTACGAAATTATAGGGTGTAACAAGCCTTTCATGGGCACTATGGAATATCCATATACAATCTGCTAACAATTCAATCCTTGTCTATGACCTGGACTCAATTCTTTCTTTTAACTTATATCAGAGTTTCTACGGTTGTATAATTGTAAACATATGTGATTCATGGATAAAACTCCAAAATCTTGAGTGCATTCATAATGTAACAAACTCTTTATCATTGGTCGAATAATTCCTTTCGTTCGTTCTCATCTTTCTTTAAACGTAAGCTATTACTTTTCCTGGTCTTTTCTGCCCCTTGTTGCATGCATACTTAGCTTATCTTAGTTCCCACGCATGCCGATGTTTTTGTGCAACTCATATGATCTCGACTATTACTTTTTTTTTTCACTTCCCGCTCATTAGCCATGATAAGTGCCACTTTCTTACGGAGTTCATACAATGTTGTAGTGAGGCTGTTTTTACCTGATCATTTCTTCTTTAAGTTACTATGTTTAGGTTGAAGCCTTCTTCGTTATTTCCTCACCTACTCTTTCATTGTAGTACTTAGGGAAGACCCTCTGACTCTTGTAAAGCTGCGAGCTTATTACATCGTATACTCGATTGAATTTTTTATGTCCTTCCTCACCTATAATTATATGTAGTTACTTACCTCCACGCCCTTGTGCTTGTAGGGTTGCTTCTAAGCTTAAATTTTAACTGCTTTCCCAGTGACATTCTCTTTTATTTCCGTGACACTCATCCGATATCTTTAACTACCCCAACTCTTATCTGAATATTTCTCAAGGGTCACGATGTCATATCTGCAAGACTGAACTCCCCATGTCGGGGTTCACTACGTTTATCCTACACGATCTGTTAATTTATATGTATCCTCTTGTCTAGCCATAACTAGGCTCTACCCAAATCAACTACTAACTACTCGTTGCCCCATTCTCATATAATTATTACATGTAATCTTTCTTGGTTTATTTCCTTTGTCTTAACATACGTCTCGCACTAGCTCCTTATATATCAATAACATCCCGGGCCAAAACCGTTACTTCCTCTCCTTGACGTCGTGCTTGCATAATATTCTGGAGTCGTAGCATATCTGTTGGATTTGAATAAGTGCAATCTTATCGCCTTTTCATTTTTATCGCATTCTTCCTTTACCATTCCATAGTTACTAGAACCACTTAATTTTGACTTAATGCCACATCACTCCATATTCCCCCCTTTAGGGGAGTACTAAGATTTGGTGCTACGATGATCTACCTATAGATGTTTTACATCTTAATATTTGGCGTCCTTTCACATCATCGATGACCCTTACTCACCTTGCGGTAATCCTTCTGTGACAAGGATAACAAAATTCTTTACTCACGAGGAAGACTGGCACACACAGTTCCTTAAGCTTAACTTTGATCACGTTTCTTGCTTTAGGGAAGCGTCTTCCTGAATGACCATTCTCTATATTTCTCATGAATATTCTTTTGTTGTCCACTCTATTATTGCCGGAATGCAATCTCTAAATTTCTCATGATGACGACTATTATCAAATCACTCAGTCCCTAATTCAATTTTAGTTTACATTGTTCACCAGCCTATACTGATTTGTATTACTCGGGTGTCTAACTTTTCCTTCTGGTAAAGTCAAGAACTTATTTCTCGAAATGAGGATATGATTTATGTCCTATACCCTTTTGTTGTCTCAAGGATTGTCACCTCTCGTCTTTTCCTTCACTTGACTATAGACTTCGAATACTGTTATTTTTTTTATCTGTCGTTGTCATCCATGCATCACATCTTACTCATAATGCATCATCAACTCTCTTCTTATTTCCCTTCTAACATTTCTATCTATCACTTTATTCTGAAAACTCTAACAAGACATTCTTTTGCATTTAGCTTCCCTTGCTCCATCCACTGGCTCTTCGGGTTGCCTAAAATTTTTCACTCTACTAGGGACGGGAGCCACACTAAAATAATATTTATCCCTTGCAGACTTCCAGTGCCTATCTTTGTAGTACTCATACCAAGTTGTACTATTTTAGAGTACACCATCTTGGTGTCTCAAAGGGAGATCTAATATTTTGGGTTACTCTAACCCCAGCTTGATCCTGATATCCCATGTTTCTTTTATACTATATCTGTCAGCTCCCATAGGGCATAATTGAGATGTGTGTGGCTAATTTTATATATCTCCGTTATTGTTGAGAGTAACTCAAAAGACTTATATTTCTCTGGCTGAATTGTAAATACTGATAATCTTCATTAACTGAGCGCCTCGTACCCTTCTTCACCTTGCTTTTTTACTTGTTCAAACTTGTATCTACCTTCTAAATCTCTCATTTCTTTTCACCAAATGGGTGGATATATATTCTTGCCTTAAGGCTCCTTATCAAGAAGCTTACATGTCTAATTACACACATGTTTTGCTAAAGACCTCCCATTTATTCATCCTAAGCACGATGCAAAATCGAGTTCCTCTGACTCAACTCTCCCACTTCCAGATGTAATCTTTTACCAAATATCTTTCTGGATCTACGTATCGTTGTATTACGAATAAAATAGAGTTAAGGAGTTTGAATTCTTATAACTGAGCTCTACCACACGATCTAGAGTAAGAACAAAGAGTGACATTCCTAAATGCCCCGTAGCCTCTTGCTCATTAGTGTGGTTCACAACACACCTATAAACAAGACTCTACCAGACACAACTTGTAGATTCCCTAGGACAAAACTGCTCTAATACCACTTTTATCATGACCCAAATCGATGGGCCGTGACCGGTACCTGGTATCTTACTCAACCGAGTACCGACGTAACGTATCTTTTTATATCATACTATCATAGGTAAATGAAACAGAAAGGCTGTCGTGAGATAACTAGAATAAAACATGAGGGAA
The DNA here is from genome assembly GCA_005239525.1 of Nicotiana knightiana. Lineage (NCBI taxonomy): Eukaryota > Viridiplantae > Streptophyta > Magnoliopsida > Solanales > Solanaceae > Nicotiana > Nicotiana knightiana. Next base: position 106,057 of record ML416134.1, on the reverse strand, counting down.
TACTCGACATAAAATGACCCAACATGTAATACAAACCTATACATATGAAGTACGGGCCTATAAGGCCAAAATGATCACTCGTACACTGAACATAGGCCGACAAGGCCATACAATCTTTCACGTACATGAAATATGTCTGCAAGCCTCTAAGAGTAGAAAAATACCATAAAGGTCGGGACAGGGGACCCACCATACTAACCAACACATGTCCAAATAAACAAATTCGAAGCAAACGGAGCGCACCAACACCTTTCGCTGAGCTGATAGCTTGCTTGGAGGACTCTCAACGTGTCTATCGGGACCTGTGGCCATGAAACACATCATCCCCAGGAAAAAGGGACGTCAGTATAAATAATGTACCGAGTATGTAAGGAATAAAATTAGTAAATAAAAGACATAGAATTGCTGAAGCTTTCCATTATTTTGTAGAGACNGATTAGCTAATCTCCCACCAAAAATTATTAGTTATCAATTTATCCACATAATTAAGAATTATCTCAAATTACTTAAAATACTACTCTCTTTTAACATACCTTATACACCTTACTATCATGGTCATGTGGTACCTTGTATGGCACAATTCCAAATATACCGGATATTATAGCTTAAACCGTATTTTTAACCCAAATGTCAAACTTCGACCAAACTCATTTTCTTCGATTCGTTCACCCTATCACCTTCATGAATGTATTAATCACTTGTTTGAAATAGCATAATACTTATAATCTCAAAATAATCTCATTCCCGAACTTACGTCGGCTAACTTATGACGGAACTTTAATGTACAAAAATTCGGGATGTAACATCTCATTTTCGAGCTTTCATTAATTTAATTATGGCGTACAACGTACGAAAATATGGTGTAACAATCTTCGGCTAGCTGAAATAGCTCTTTTCGTTTGGAGGTGGGAATTACCTTATTTTCTCGAGGACAAGCTAAAGCTTAAGTTTGGGGGAGTTGATAAGAAGGAATTTCGACTACTTTTCTGCGCCCTTTTTACTTTCGTTTTAGCTTTAAAATGTTTAAAGGTATTTTCGAAAAATGATAAAATATGCTTACTTGCAGGAGTATTAGAAAATAAGCCAAAGTGATGAAATTCAACTCAAGAAGGAGTAATTTGGGACAAGGACAAAAGTCAAGCAAAAAGGCCAAAGTGCGGACCGCAGATCATGAAGGACTTCTGTTAGACCAGCTTCGGAAAGTGCGGACCACACAATAATTGTGCAGTCGCAGAAGATGAAGATTAGAGAGTTCCAAGTCTGAGTCCATTAAGAAGTGCAGACCGCATTATAATTGTGTAGCCGCAGAACTCAAAAGTGCGGCCGCACTCGGAAATGTGCGGTCCACAGAACTTAAGAAGTGCGGCTGCAATTCAGAATTGTGTGGCCGCAGAAGTCCCTGCTGTCAAGAGTTGCAGCAAAGTGTAGATCGCACACATAATTGGGTGGCCGTAGAACCTCTGAAAGGGCAATTTTGTCCAAATAATTCAGCTGTGTATTCATAGTCTTTTTTGACAAAATTAGGTTAAGTTTGAATATTTGAAAGTTGGGAGCCGTTTTTCTTTAATGTTTTAGGAACTTTTATGATAGTTTGTCTATTTTACATTGGATTTTAATATCTTTATCCTTTAATATAAGTTTAAGCATCACTTCTTCTTTAATTTCTTCATTTCCATCAATGAGTTGCTAAATTTCTAGCTAGGGCTGTGACCTAACCCTAGTGTGGGTACCTAATCGATGTTTGATTTCGGGTTTGGTTATGGTTGGCTGTGTAATATTTTAGCCTAGTTCTTGCTCTAATTATAGAATTAATGGTTGCAAACATTGGTTCAAGCCTATTTGAGTAGTCTCTGCGTGACAAAGAGAGATTGAGTCTAGAAAAACATGGCTAACAAGAAATTGAGATGAACTCAAGAAATTGATAGTCCCAATTGAAGGTTTGAATATAGAGAGAGTAAAACCCGACTTGAGCATCTATCAACTGTTCTATGAATTACCTATTTGGATTTGAGAAAGCCAAATTGGGAAAAACGATTCTATTATCGAGAGGTATTGAGTGGGTAATTGCGTGTAGATTGTTATATTACACCCCGACCAACGAAACCCGCTCTAAATCCCACAACCCATTAGGCAAACACCTAGATGGAAGTCATAACCCTAGCTTTTTCATAAACTTGAAAAATAACAAAAATATCAATCTCTAACTTTACATTTGCAAAAAGTAGCTTAATTTAGAAGTAGACTAAAATAACAAAGTATGTGGAAGTGCATCTTAGACACGTTATACGCTTAATCCGAGTATATACCTAATCCCATCTAAACTCCCTGAGGAATCGATCCTGACTCCCAGTTGGTATTTATAATTGTAATCAATCGCTTCATAACCCCAAACTATGGTGCGAGTGTGAATTTGGGCGACATCAGAGGTTGAAAGAAAGTTTGCAGGAGTTTCCTGCAACAACTTGGAACGTTATGTATAATCGATACAACACGAAACTGCAGATACAAGAATATATGGTTACACAGCCAAGAGGTGATGAAAGGCCAGGTTCAAGACACTTAGAATCAGAGAGAAGGTTTGGTAAAAATACGTACGACACTTACATGGGATTCGCGGGGCGAGATTCCTGACCTAAACAATACAATGCATGATTTTATTCAAGATCAAGGAAAAAAGAGGTGAGTTCTTCTTCTCGATTCAAAAAGGAGCGAGACGTCTGAAGCAATAATTCCAGTACCCAAGAGGGAATAGGAGATTATAACTTTAACGTCAGCACTTCCTAATTGGTGGCTTTTCTAAGAGGAATGAGAGATAAGGTGTGATGGCCAAAAGAGATGAGATAGGATCCAAACAAAAGGAACCCAAACTTCTGGTTCAAGTTTGACAATGACCATGGCCGTAGAATAGTAGGTTGCAGGCTTTTGCAAGGGGAAGTTGAATATATACTGAACCAAGGTTATCTTACTAATCTATTTAGTGAGAAAGGAAAAAAATCATATGTGAAAAACATGCAAGAACCCTCAAATCCTCCATCACTAGAGAGAATGGTAAACGTCATAACCGGAGGAGATGAAGTTAATGGGGTAACGTACTGCAAAAAAGACATCAAAGGTCATTGTCACTTACGAGAACCGAGTTCCCCAAGTCTTGGAAGGTGACAGTATAATGTTTGATGAGAAGATGCGGATGACTTGATAATTCTTCAGAATGATGCATTGGTAATATCTTTACTTGTACATGATACTAATGTTAAACGACTTTTGATTGACTGAGGTAGCTCGGTGAATATCATTCTACTGAGAGTGGTAAATGAGATTCAAGATAAAGATAAGATCATACCAAAAGCTCGGTCATTACCTGGGTTTGATGCGAAAGAAGAAGTTCTGCTGGCTACATTTGCAGAAGGAGTCATCAAAGACACAAATTTCCAGGTAATAGACGCGGACATGGCCTATAATACAATCTTGGATAGGCCATGGATTCATGATATGAATGTTGTCCTGTCAATGTTACACCAAGTTATCAAATTCCCATCACAGTAGGGGATCTAACAAATCTGGGAATATCAACAAGCCTCATGGAATATTAATTCAGTGGTGATTACAAATACAACAGCCGATGATGCAAACACAAAATAACACTTAAAGAATTTAGTTGGGGACGCTTCTATCCACAGTTGAACTGAAAGCACACAAGATCAGAGTAATAAGGGTTCAAGACCTGATATGATTCAAGAGCTAGAGGAAAATGAGAACATCAAAACAAACACGGAGGAGCTTGAAGTTGTGATATTAATTGTCCACTGGCTAGATAGAACAGTTTACATCGGGGCAAATTTGAGCCCAAAAATGAAAGGTAAGTTCATTGAATTTTTATGTGCTAAAGTAGATTGCTTTTCTTGGCGCATTTAGATATGACATGTATACCACCAGAGGTGATGACTCATAAGCTGAATGAGGATCTTTTACATCCACATGTCAAGCAGAAGAAAAGGAAGCAAGGGGCCTTTAAAATCAAGTGATTCAGGATGAGGTGCAAAAACTTCTGAAAATCGGTTCAATATGTGAGGTAAAGTACCCTGACTTGTTAGCTAATACTGTTGTGGATCCAAATAAAAATGGAAAATGGTGAGTCTGTGTAGATTATGCCGATATAAATAAAGCTTGTCCTAAAGATTAATTTCTTTTACCACACATAGACCAATTAATTGATTCTACTGCATTTCACGAGCTTTCAAGTTTTTTAGATGCTTATTCTGGCAATAATATAATAAAAATGGACCATTTAGATGAGGAAAAATCCTCATTTATCACAAACAAGGGGACTTATTTCTATAAAGTCATGCCATTTGGGTTGAAAAATGTTGGAGCCACATATCAAAGATTGGTGACTAGAATGTTAACACTTGGGAAAAATAATGGAAGTCTACATAGATGATATGTTGGTCAAGTTAACACAGGAAAGTGATCATTTTCAACATTTGGCCGAGACCTTTGAAATTCTCTGCAACCATAACATGAAGTTAAATCTGGAAAAGTGCACTTTTGGCTTAACTTCAGGTAAAGTTTTAGGTTTTCTTATTTCTAACAGGGGTACTAAAGTAAATCCCGCACAAATCAAAGCTATTGAAGAAATACCAGATGCACTCACGAGCAAGAAAGAAGTATAGATATTAATAGGTATTATAACGGCTCTAGGAAGGTTTATATCCAAGTCATTGGAAAAATGCTTTAAGTTATTTTCAGTATTGAAAAAGCAAAATCCGTTTGAATGGACTTACGAATGTCAACTAGCTCTGAAGGACTTAAACGCATATCTGTCAAATCCACATCTGTTGGCAAAACCAAAATATGGGGAGAAATTGCTCTTCTACCTTGCTGTGTCTGAAGTAGCGGTAAGCGCAGTATAGTTAATGAAGATAATGGTAAATAATCTCTGATTTATTATGTTAGCAAGTCTTTACTAGATGATGAGACATGGTATCTTCACCTAGAAAAAATTTCTTTAGCTATAATTATGGCATCAAGGAAGGTACGACCCTACTTTCATTGTCATCCTATTTATGCTGTAACTGCTTTTCCGCGGAGGAATATATAGCAAAAGCAAGAATCATCAAGAATATTAGCTAAATGGGTTGTAGAGCTTAGTGATATGATATTATATATCATGTTAGAACCGCTATAAAGTCTCAAGTGTTAGAAGATTTCGTAGCAGATTTTAGTTCAAGAATAATTCCCGAAGTAGAAAAAGAGCTACAAATATTTACCAGAGCTAATCCGGGGATGTGGACCTTGTTTACTAGCGGTTCCTCAAATGTGAAAGGAGCAGGTTTGAGGATTGTGTTAATTCCATCTTCAGGTGAAATCATAAGATAAGCAGTAAAATGTTACCCAATTACTAACAACGAGGCAAAGTATGAAGTTGTGATTGCAGGTTTGGAGCTCGGTACAATTATTTCATTCAACCCTCAACAAAACTAAGAGCAAGGTAAACTTCAATAATTTAACTTGGGATTGGAGAAATAAATTTCTGAACTTTTTGGATTATGGTATTTTTCTTGAGGAAAAAAAGAAATCCCAGTTGCTATGGTTGAAGGCTGTTCAATATTGCTTAATTCGTGGGAATTTATATCGCAAAATATTTGGTGGACCTTTAGCACGATGCCCTCGACCTTTACAAACAGAATATGTAATGAGAGAAGTATAACCAGAGACTCACGGGGCATATCTAGAAAATGGGCAAAATATGATGAAATATAGGAAAATGTAGAATCAGGGTCAAATAAATCCAAAGCATTTCAGCGGCAGACTGAGACAATACCTGTGATCACTACTTCGGAGGTCATAGTAACTGGCCTGGCTGGAAGTGCATAGATACGAGCCTGACCCCCACCTGCACGACCTCCTCCTCTAGGGCGGCCTCTAGCGGTTTGGCCCCCACCCCTAGCTGTCTGTGCGGGTGGTGAAGTAACTGGAGCCGAAGTCGAGGACTGGCCCCTCTGCTGAGAAGAACTACCAGAACAACGGGGACACTACCTCCACATGTGCCCAAAATCTCCGCACTCAAAACAACTCCCTGGAGCTGGAGACGGGGACTGGTAGAAACCCGTGGCACCAGAATGGCTACTAGAAGAATCATGCATAGAGGAACTCTGAACTGGTGGTGCTCGAGCTGCACTCTGGGCTGGGAGGGCACCGAATGAAGACCGGCCTGGCTGAGAACTGCGGGGACCATGCCCCGAAGATGCACCACTATAGGCTGGGCGGACTGACTGAGGAGGCCTGAATGAATAGCCTCTACCATGATGAAACGGCCTCCTCGAAGGAGCACTACTAGAACCACCCAGTCCATCTGGCCCTTGGACTCCCTCTCCTCCCACTCCTGGCGGTGAAACTACTCAATATCTCAAGCAATATCAACAACCTGCTTGAAGGTAGAATCTAATACTCTCTCCCGAGTCATGAAAAGCCAGAGCTGATAAGTGAGGCCATCCACGAACCTCCTAATCCTCTCCCTATCGGTAGGAACCAACTCGGTGACGTGACGAGCCAACTCTGAAAACCACATCTCATACTGCGTCACTAATAGCTTCCCCTGATGCAACTTCTCAAACTGCCTGCGCTGCTCTTTCCTGTGGGACTGGGGTACATACTTCTCCAAGAAGATAGTGAAGAACTGCTACCAAGTGAGGGGTGCTGAACCAACAGGCCTACGCCTCTCAAAATACTCCCACCAAGTAAAAGCAGCCCCAGATAACTGAAAAGAAGCAAACGAGACCCCACTGGTCTCTAGAATCCCAGCAGTACGAAGCATCCTCTAACACTCATCCAGAAAACTCTGGGCATCCTCGCCCTCAGCACCACTGAATGTCGGAGGCTGAATTCTACTAAATCTCTCTAGTCTACGTTGCTCATCCTCTAGCATAGCTCGAACCACGAAGTCCTGGACTGGAGCAACCGGCTGATCCAGAACCGCCCCCGGTGTCTGATGGCCCTGAGTAACCTGCTCAGGTGTCCGGGCCATTCAGGATCAGGTCCCTGCCGCAGATGCTCCAGCGGGATAGTCTCAGGAACTAGTGGTGCCTATTGTTATTCGGGGTCTTCAGGAGACCTTGGCTCAGATCTTGACTGTATGTACCACCCTTGCTCAGGCAGTTCCCGCTACTTCTCAGGCCGGGGGAGGCAGTCAGACTACAGTTGGTAGGTGGACCCTCTGTACCGCCCCGACTGCTGCACGGGCTGGACCCCTACCTCTACCACGACCTCGACCCCTCGCTGGTCTAGCTGGTGGCTGGTCATCCTGATCGGTAGCGCGAGTCATCATCATCTGTGAGAGAATGATACAATAGAAGTTTAGATTTCTAGAATCAACAAAATTGCACGACAAAATTCAAGAAAAATGACATTGTTCCTAAGGGTTCTGCAGCCTCTCGAAGATAAGTATAGACGTCTCCATACCGATCTGCAAGACTCTACTAAACCTACTCATGACTGTTGAGTCCTATGTAACCTAGGCTCTGATACTAGCTTGTCACGACCCCAAATCCTAAACCGGCCGTGATGGCGCCTATCGTGGATTTAGGCTAGACAACAATCACATATTTACAGTTTCTTTCTAAAATTTCCAACTCGTTTTCAACAATCATAAACGTATATAAATTTCTGAATCTTTTAAGCAAAACAAAACAGCTAAACACTCTACAACCATCCCCAAGATCCGAAGCCAACATGTCATGAGCATCTAAGGATAATACCAAAAATTCTACATCATTATACAAAAATCTCGGAAAGAAGAACTAAGTACAAAACAAGAAAGGGAAACAGAGATGTTGTGGACGCTGAACATCTACCTCTATGTCCCGGCTCCGGCTCCGCACAAAAATAGATGACTAACGCTTGGTACCAGCACCTGTATCTGCACACATGGGTGCAGGGAGTAATGTGAGTACGCCAACTCATTAGTAACGAAAATAAATCAAGTCTATGCAGTAAGAAACACATAAGATTAAGTCATCAGTTCACAATAAGCACAACCTTTCTTTCCAACAGTATATATATATATGAAATCAACATGCTTTAAAAGCCAATTTCAGTACATTCCTTTGAAAAAAATGTGTTTTCCAACAATTTCAAAAATAAAAATACCCGAAGAGTTTAGTGTAAAATGAAATAAATCATAAATAGCCCCTCGGGCCGAAACATGAATCATAAATCACCCCTCAGGCAGAACATCACTCAGCATACCTCACAATCACTCAGTATCAGCCCCTCGGGCAACCTCACTGTCACTCATGCCTCCCAATCACTCATCACTCGGCACTCGGCCCTTGCACTCAGTAGGTACCTGCGCTCACTGGGGGTGTGTACAGACTCCGGAGGGGCTCCTTCAGCCCAAGCGCTAAAAATCAAGCCACCTTGTGGCATCTCATATCGTCACAATCAGGCCCTCGGCCTCACTCAGTCAGAAACTCTCAGTAAGCCCCTCGAGCTATTAGTAAAATGGGGTACTCGACCCAAAACATCTTTTTTATAACTCAAATAGTGTAAATAAGGCTGAGTTTCTAAAGCAGTTAAGCATATTATGACTGAATGTAAATCATAAGTCAACACAGTGAGAAAATAGCAGTAAAAAGCCCCCAAGGGGTCCAAACAGGTCGGCACAAGGTCCTAAACATGGCTTATATGCCAAATATAGCAATAGTTTTAGAATTCAATTTAACATATGATTTAGAGTAAAATACGCAACTCAATAGTTGCCGCAGAGAGGACCAAGTCCAAATCCAAAAATCAGTGCATGCCACACACTCGTCATCCGACATGTGCACCACTCTAAAAATAGTGAGAAAATACGATGTCCGGGGTTTCATACCCTCACGACAAGATTTATAGTCATTACTTACCTCCACACGGGCCAAAATACTAATCTGTGATGCTCTTGCCCCTCGAGTCGGCTCCCGATTTCTCTGAATCTAACAAAAGCCAGATTATCATCATCAATATACGCTAAATGAACAAGGCCCAATCGAAAACTACCAATTTTAGGCACAATTCCCGAAATTGGCCAAACCCGAGCCCCGGGCCCACGTCTCAAAATTTGATAAAAATTGCATCACAAGAATCCTTATCCCTTCCCGAGTCTACACATATAAGATGCATCAAAATCCGACCACAAACAACCCCTAAATTCCTTAGTTATAAGTCTCATTTTCCCAAGCCCTAAACCCCCAATTTATGCCATTTAATCCACTAATTCCAAGTCTAATCCGTCACATAATAACATAGAATCGAGCTTATAGTCCGAGAAACTTACCTCTACTGAAGACCCTCGAAATCCTCCTCCAAATTTCTCTCAAAATGACTTAATCCGCATGCAAAAGTGATGAGAAATGGAAAACAATTTGCGGAGGCAAATATTTATAAATCCTGCCCAGTTAATCTGCACCCTGCGAAGGATTTTCCGCACCTGCGGATCCGCACCAGCGGCTCCAGGTGCGCACCTACGAAAAATCACTTAAAGTCCAAATTTCGTACCTGCAACTCCATTTCTGCGGTCCCTCACTGAGCTGCCCAAATTCTTCATCTGCGGATTCCTTTCCGCTTCTGTGGGCCCGCACCTACAGTTCCCCATACGCAGGTGCGATCACTCCAGTAAAATGGCACAAGCAGCAGCTTCGCTGCAAATTCCTAAGTCCAAACCTCGTTAACCATACGAAATCAATCCTGCGCCCCTCGGAACCCAATCCAAACATACCAACCTATCCCATAACCTCATTCAAACTTAGTCTAGACTTCGAAACACCAAAAACAATGCAAAAACACCAAAATCACATCAAATTCAAGCCTATGAACTTTGAAACTTCTAAATTTCACCAAGGATGTCGAAACCATCCAAAACACATCCGATTGACCTGAAAAATTACGCACATATCCAAAATGACATTACGAACCTGCTTCAACTTTCGGAATTCCATTCGGACCCCGATAGCCTTTTTTTTCCCTCTCAACCGGAAATCACCAAAAACTAATTTTTGCCAATTCAAGCCTAATTCTACACCGGACATCAAAACTTCATTCCGAACACACTCCTATGTCCCAAATGACCTAACGAAGGTATCCGAGCCATAAAATATACATTCCGAGGTCGTTTACTAATAAATTAACTCACAGTTAACTTTTCAAACTATTAAGCCAATTTAAGAGACTAAGTGTCTCAGTTCTCATCACGACCACTCTAAACTTGAACCAACCGACCCAACACAACATAAATAGGCTAAGAACCATATGATAAAGCAAAAATGGGGGAAATGAGGCTAATCTCACGGAACGAATGGCCATGTCGTTACATCTCGTCATATTATGAATAAGATAGAGTTTAGGAAATTGAGTTCTTACAACTGAGCTCTACCACACGATCTAGAGTAAGAAGAAAGAGTGAGAGGCCTAAATGCCATGTAGCCTCCTGCTTATAAGTGTGGTGCACAACACACCCATAAACAAGACTTTACTTGACATGGCTTATAGACTCCTAAGGACATAACTGCTCTGATACCACTTTTGTCTTAACCCAAACTGATGACTCGCCACGAGAATCCGGTACCTTACTCAACCGAGTACCAACATAATGTATTTTTTCGTAATCATGCTATCATAGGTAAATGAGGCGGAAGTGTTGTTGTAAGATATCTAGAATAAAACATGTAACACCGACTTATACATAAAACATACGGGCCTATAACACCAAAATGATCACTCGTACACTAAACATAGGCCGGCAAGGCCATACAATTTTTTACGTACATGACATATATCTACAAGCCTCTAAGGGTAGATAAATACCATAAAGGTAGGGATAGCGCCCCGCCATACTAAACAATACACGTCCAAATTATACAGACCAAATAAGCAACTCCGAAGCAAATGGAGCGCAGTGACATCTTCCGCTGAGATGATAGCCTACTTGGAGGACTCTCGACCTGTCTATCGGGACCTGCAGGCATGAAACACAACGTCCCCAAGAAAAAGGGACGTCAATATAAATAATGTGCCGAGTATGTAAGGAATGAAAATCAGTAAATAATAAACACGAGAGAAACATGGAGTAAAAGACTCAACATGTAAGTCTGAATAGTTGTGTGAATCATTTAATACTTATAATGTCATGCATTTGCGTATAAATGTCATACCATGCATGGGTATATACGTTCATAACTTCATCAAGCCTCTGAGGGCATCCCATCATATTATCTCGGATACTGTGGGAAAAGTAATTAACGTATACCAGCTTAGCAGGTGGTGCGAATATAACGCCGTAATCTTTTTCCATATCCCATATACATACAAATATATGTATATATGTATATATATATATATATATATATATATACATATATATATATATATACGCGTATATAATGCCATCTGGTCATGGGTCAATGTACATGTATAAATGAATGCAATGCATGAGAAGTATGTCAATAAAATATTTCGGAATGTCATAAGACCATTATGCCTTTGATTAATATGATGAAGTAAACTTTATAAACTTTCGTATTTTCTGAGACCCATGAACAGATGATAGAATAATATGACACATGGGGAATAACAAACATAAGCATCTCTAGTATTTCTATGAATAGAGTCATTTATGGAAGTTGTGCATTTGCTCGTTTTGTTTGTATCGTATACATCATGCAAAAGGAAAGTAGGGATAGCCTTAACATAGAAGAGCCGATTCTCTTGACAATCCCCTAACCCACGTCAACTATGACAACACGTAACTGCGGATCAAAGTAGGAATAATTCGTATGATATTGTTGAGAAAGATTGCACCGTATTCCTTAAAATTGAAAAATCTTACACTATATTGTGTTATGAAATGTCCAATGGGATATGGAGCTCCATCCTTAGAATGGATTTCATGCATAATGTTGATGAGATTTTTCTTACAAAAGATTAGCTTTTCCCAACAATAATGTGATGAAGTTTCTATAAACAATTGGTCTTTATGTGGCCCCCACATGTTTCCCAAAGTGTGCCATCTAGCAATGTGACTAAAGAGTCACTTAAATCAACATTCTTGGGCTGCCACGTCTGGAAGTGTTTATTAAGCCTTATCCAAAAACATAATTATTCACTAATTTATTATTTAACTAATTAATCTCTCATTAACCAATTACTCACATAATTAAGAATTATATGAAATTATTTAAAATACTAATCACTTCTAACACACCTTATACGCCTTATTATTATGGTCATGTGGTGCCTTGTATGATACTAGTCCATAAATACCGGGTATTTTAGCTTGGGTCGTATTTTATCCCAAAATATCAAACTTCGACAAAATTCATTTTTTTCGATTTGCTTACCCTCTCACATTCACGAATTTACTCATCACTTGTTTGAAATAACATAATGCTTATAATCTCAAAATAATCTCCTTCCCGAACTTAAAACGATTAACTTATGACGAAACTTTAACGTACGAAAAGTGCGGGATGTAATATCTCATATCCGAGCTTTCGCCAATTTTACTTATGTCATATTTTCACATACGAAAACATAGGGTGTAACAAGCCTTTCATGGGCACTATGGAATATCCATATATAATCTTCTAACAATTCAATCCTTTGTCTATGACCTGGACTCAATTATTTCTTTTAACTTATACCAGAGTTTCTACGGCTGTACAATTGTCAACATATGTGCTGCATGGATAATACTCCAAAATCTTAAGTGCATTCATAAAGTAACTAACTCTTTATCATGATTGCATAATTCCTTTCGTTCCTTCTCATCTTTCTTTAAACGTAAGCTATTACTTTTCCTGGTCTTTTCTGCCCTTTGTTGCGTGCATACTTAGCTTATCTTAGTTCCCACGCATGCCGAAGTTTTTGCGCAACTCACATGATCTCGACTTTTACTTTTGGTTTCACTTCTCTCTCATTAGCCATGATAGGTGCCACTTTCTTATGGAGTGCATACAATGTTGTAGTGAGACTGTTTTTACCTCATCATTTGTTCTTCAAGTTACTATGTTTAGGTTGAAGCCTTCTTCCTTATTTCCTCAACCACTCTTTCATTGTAGTACTTAGGGAGGACCCTTTGACTCTTGTAAAGCTGCGAGCTTATTACATCGTATACTCGATGGAATTTTTTATGTCATTTCTCGCCTATAATTATATGTAGTTACTTAGCTCCACGCCCTTGTGCTTGTAGGGTTGCCAGTGGCATTCTCTTTTATTTTCGTGACACTCATGCGGTATCTTTATCTACCCCAACTTTTATTTGAATATTTATCAAGGGTCACAATGTCATATCTATGAGACTGAACTCCCCATGTTGGGTTCACTATGTTTATCCTGCACGATCAGTTAATTTGTTTGTATCCTCTTGTCTAGCCATAACTAGGCTCTTCCCAAATCTACTACTAACTACTCGTTGGCCCATTCTCATATCATCATTACGTGTAATCTTTCTTGGGTTATTTCCGTTTTCTTAACTTACGTCTTGCACTAGCTCCTTATATATCAATAACATCCCGGGTCAGAACCCTTACTTTCTCTCCGTGACGTCGTGCTTGCATAATGTTTTGGAATCTTAGCATATCTATTGGATTTGAATAAGTGCAATCTCATCGCCTTTTTTTTTTATCGCCTTCTTCCTTTACAATTCCATTGTTACTAGAACCACTTAATTTTGTCTTAATGCCACATCACTCCATATTACCCCCTTTAGGGGAGTACTAAGATTTGGTGCTACGACGATCTACCTATAGATGTTTTACATCTTCATCTTTGGAGTCCTTTCACATCATCGATGACCCTTAATCGCCTTGCGGTAATCCTTCCATGACAAGGATAACAAAATTCCTTACTCACGAGGGAGACTGGCACACACAGTTTCTTAAGCTTAACTTTGCTCACGTTGCTTTCTTTAGGGAAGCGTCTTCCTGAATGACCCTTCTCTATATTTTCTCATGAATATTCTTCTGTCGTCCACTCTATTATTGCCGGAATTCAATCTCTAAGTTTCTCATGATGGCGACTATTATCAAAGCACTCAGTCCCTAATGAAATTTTAGTTTACCTTGTCCACCAACCCATATTGATTTGTGTTACTCGGGTGTCTAACTTTTCCTTCTAGTAAATTCACGAACTTATTTCTCAAAATGGGGATATGATTTATGTCCTATACTCTTTTGTTGTCTCAAGGTCTGTCACCTCTCGTCTTTTCCTTCACTTGACTATAGACTCTGTAATACTGTCATTTTTTTATCTGCCGTTGTCATCCATGTATCACATCTTACTCATAATGCTTCATTATCTCTCTTCTTATTTCCTTGCTAACATTTCTATCTATCACTTTATCTGAAAACTCTAACAAGACATTCTTTTGCATTTAGCTCCCCTTGCTCCATCCACTGGCTCTTCGAGTTGCCTAAAATTCTCTCTCTACTAGGGACGAGAGCCACCCTAAGATAATATTTATGCCTTCCAGGCTTCCAGTGCCTATCTTTGTAGTACTCATATCTAGCTGTACTATTTTAGAGTGCACCATCTCGGTGTCTCACAGGGATATCTATAAGCACATTTGCAATATCCTTCGGGAAGGTCAACTAACGCAAACAATCCATCCACCATTTTGGGTTACTCTAACCCTAGCTTGATCCTGATATCCCATATTTCTTTTAAATTATATCTGTCAGCTCCCATAGGGCATAATTGAGATATGTGTGGCTAATTGTATATATCTCCGTTACTGTTAAGAGTAACTCAAAAGACTTATATTTCTCTGGCTGAATTGTAAATACTGATAATATTCATTAACTAGGCGCCTCGTACCCTTCTTCACCTTGCTTTTTTTACTTGTTGAAACTTGTATCTACCTTCTAAATCTCTCATTTATTTTCACCAAATGGGTGGATAGATATTATTTCCTTAAGGCTCCTTTATCAAGAAGCTTACATGTCTTAGTACACACATGTTTTGCTAAAGACCTCACATTTATTCATCCTAAGCATGATGCAAAATCGAGTTCCTCTGACTCAACTCTTCCACATCCTGATGCAATCTTTTACCAACTGTCTTTCTGGATGTACGTATCATTGTGTTACGAATAAAATAGAGTTTAGGAGTTTTAATTCTTATAACTAAGCTCTACCACACAATCTAGAGTAAGAACAAAGAGTGACAGTCCTAAATGCCCTGTAACCTCTTGCTCATAAGTGTGGTTCACAACACACCTATAAACAAGACTCTACTAGACACAACTTGTAGATTCCCTAGGACAGAACTGCTCTGATACCACTTTTATCATGACCCAAATCGATGGGCCGTGAATGGTGCCTGGTATCTTACTCAACTGAGTACCGACGTAACGTATCTTTTTATATCATACTATCATAGGTAAATGAAATAGAAAGGTTGTCGTGAGATAACTAGAATAAAATGGAGCGCACCAACACCTTCCGCTGAGCTGATAGCTTGCTTGGAGGACTCTCAACCTGTCTATCGGGAAATGTGGGCATGAAACACATCATTCCCAGGAAAAAGGGACGTCAGTACAAATAATGTACCGAGTATGTAAGGAATAAAAATCAGTATATAAAAAACATATAGAAACATGGAGTAAAGGACTCAAAATGTAAGTCTGACTAGCTCTGTGAATCATTTCATATTTATAATGTCATGCATATGTGTATAAATGTAGTACCATGCATAGTTATATGTGTACATAGCATCATCAACTAAGGGCATCCCATCATATCATCTCAGCCATTGTGGGAAAATCATCAATGTATATCAGCTGATCAAGTGGTGGTGCATATATAACGTCGTAACCGTTTTCCATATCCCATATACATATAATATACGCGTATATAACTCCATCTGGTCATGGGTCAATGTACATGTATAAATGCATGAAATGCATAAGAAGTTCGTTAATAAGATTTCTCAGAATGTCACAAGATGAATATGCCTTTGATTACTATCATGAAATAAAATTTATCAACTTACGTATTTTCTGAGACCCATGAACAGATGATAGAATAATAGGACACATGGGGGATCAAGAACATAGGAACCTCTAGTATTTCTATGAATAGATTCATTTATGAAAGTTGTGCATTTGTTCATTTCGTTTGTACCGTACAAATCATGCCAAAAAGAAAGAAGTGATAGCCTTAACATACCTGAGCCAATTCTCTTGAATATCCTTCCCACATCCGTCAACCGCGACAAAACATGTAATGGTGGATCAAGGTAGGGAAACATCTGTATGATATTCTTGAGAAAATTTCTACCGTGCTCTTTAGAACCGCAATTCTCATGTTGCTAAGTAGTCTTGTATGATTTTTGCAGCAAAATCACGTTGCTATCATCTATTCTTGTATGAATTTCTGAAGCTTTCAATTATTTTGTAGAGATACAAAGTGAATTAGAAACGTTTTAAGTCTTTGGGTGTGGGCCCCACTAGGATGACTAAGCTTTCGCCTAAAGGCCCCTAATTATGCCACCTATTTAATGACTACGAGTCATTACTTGGGCTTGGTCAAGGTTTTCTTGGGATTCCACGTTGTGGGGGGGGGGGGGGGGGGGTAAAGTTTACCCAATAAGGAAAATTGAATAGCAAACCTCCCCCCAAAAATTATTA